>CAXAMN010021311.1:9526-31679 GCA_963970005.1 Durusdinium trenchii
GCTTTGCTTGGCTTTGCTTTGCTTGGCTTTGCTTTGCTTGGCTTTGCTTTGCTTGGCTTGGCTTTGCTTGGCTTGGCTTGGCGTTGCTTGGCTTGGCGTTGCTTGGCTTGGCTTTGCTTGGATTGGCTTTGCTTGGCTTGGCTTTGCTTGGCTTGGCTTTGCTTGGCTTGGCTTTGCTTGCTTGCTTGCTTGCTTGCTTGCTTCTTTGCTTGCTTGCTTCTTTGCTTGCTTGCTTCTTTGCTTGCTTGCTTCTTTGCTTGCTTGCTTCTTTGCTTGCTTGCTTTTTTGCTTGCCTTGCTTCGCCTTGCTTTGCCTTGCTTTGCTTTGCTTTGCCTTGCTTTGCCTTGCTTTGCCTTGCCTTGCCTGCCTTGCCTGCCTTGCCTGCCTTGCCTTGCCTTGCCTTGCCTTGCCTTGCCTTGCCTTGAGAAATGAGAGTCCCACTGTGGGGGGCCGTTGCGATTGTTATGTTTTTGGCAATGTATGCTTAGCTTAGGAACCCTTCGGGTCACCAATGTCCGCACAGCTGTTCACCAGACGTTGGCGTAAGAAGGGACTAAACTTCGCCACGCAACGCACATGTGAAAGCGAAATTCCCAAGCAAGAAAAAGGCTTGAACAGTGGCGCCAACAAAGAATTTTGCAGCACATGGTGGCCTCGCGCACGCGCCTGTTCAGCGGAAGCGTGGAAATGATTAAGGATGAAGTTCCAGCACCACAACATCATGGACATGTGCAGGACAGAAGGGAAGGGATGCAATATTGCTCTCATCACGCTGTCAGCCGACCCTGCCGGATCGACGCGCCAGCTTCGAGCATTTTCGACCGTGGCAATACCCGTAGGGTTTACATGTGGCAACACGTCAGGCCCCTCAAGGGGTTGTTGAATCGTTTTACAGAGCAATGGTTGTGTTTTGATTTTTGATCTTGCTTTAGAGTTGGGCAGGTGATGTGGCCTTTACATATATACATACACCCATACTACCAGGACCGGTGCGGTACAAACGTTATGACGCTATGAACAAACAGGGGGTGAACTCCCCATTTGATAGAGAGATACAAAGGCTTTAAGCCCCCAGCGGGGCCAGATTGCACCAAAAAAAACATAATTCAACCCACCACCAGACACAAACCCTGAGAGATTTGAGGCTGATGGCTTCAAAAGCCCAAGGGAACCCGCCCAACGACAGGTTTATTTAGCGGAAAGCGGGTGGGATTGAAACTGTAATCTCCCACGGTGATCCATCCACACAAAATGGGTAGCAAGACCCCTTAGCAGAATTGCCCTAGGTATACCAAAGCTTTGAACCTTCAAAGTGCCTTCAAACAATTGTGTTTGATGATCGTGTGTGCAAAGTGTTGTCCTCCTTGACACAAGGTGCCAAAACGTAAAAAAAAAACATGCCGCAGGAATTTGCCAAACATCGTTGCTGGCAGTGATCATGGCATGTCGCACGTCCAGTCCACAGGTTGTAAGACCATTAAGGTTGATAAGCCTCGTGGAACGAGGTTGAAGCATCTTACAGAATTGTGTACATCACTGTAAAGGCGCTTCCCCCGCACCCGGAAGCTGTGGCCGCTTGATGTCAGTGATCCATGGTATTGTGAAACATCAACTGGTCAAAGTGGCGAATTTCGTCGAAAACGCCAAAAAAAGTGCTGGCAAGCACTTCTTACGGCTCTCTGTCGCAAAGCGGCAGCCAAAAAACGTAAACGATTGAAGCAACATAAACTATGCACTAGGACTTCGCACCTGCTGTTCTGAGCCAGAAAGGGTCTTTGTTTTGGTGGTTTCAAGCTTTGAGATCCTCATTGGCTTTGAGCCTCTGAGCATGCGCGGCGCTCGAAATGGTCCAACCTATTCAAAGGGCGCCCATAATTTGAAGAGGTAGGTCGCTTGAGAGCGTGTTCTAGGGCCTAGGATGGATTGATCCTTTGGTGTCATAGTCCAGAAAGCATCTTGCCATTTGCAATTGGTGGACTGTTGTCAGCAAGGATTGTGGAGAAAAAGGCGCTAGTGTTTGTATGGTAATTGGCCTCTGCTGGAGTTCCCCCAGGCGGGGCTAACACCTAAACGCATTGGTGATTGGAATTAGACTCCACAATTTGGGGTTTATAATACAACCACCCAGAGTCCCTAGAAGTAGTTGACGGTATTGTTTTCTACTGTAGCCAACGGACGCAAACCTGTAAACGTAAACGCGCGTGAACCCTTGAGCCCGTGTCGCGTAAGCCCGCCTAAACCTGCGTCAGCCGGCGTAAACCCGCATAGACCCGCATAAACCGCGTCAACCGGAGTAAACCCGCGTAGATGTGCGCACACCCGGGAAGGAAGTACCTCCACCAGCAGTGACAGCCGCCGGATCGAAGATCAACACTACATTGGTGTCCCGTTTCACCAGCTCGGACGCTCCCCGCTGGCGCGGGGGAGCTGCCCGCCCTTTCCGACGCTTGTCGTTTAAAAGGGCGAGCGTAACCTGAGCTCTTGCATCGAAGCCGGCAGCCGCTGGAGCGACGAGTCCGTCACTTCCCTCCGACTCCTCGCGCAAGCCCGTGCTCGAGCCGTCCGTGCCGAGTTGAGGTTCTCCCTTTGCTCTCCCCCGACCGGCGGCGCAAGCTGCCATGCAGCCCTTTGCGACAAGCCTCCTTTTGCAACCTTGTCCTCCCTGTGGCTGATTCAACAGCCCAGCTGTGTGGATTCCCCGACAGCCCGCGGGCTGCGCCGCAAGGACCGTTGCGGCGTCACGCTGTTCATTCCCACCCCCTCTGGTGGACCAGGCGCTAATGCCCACCGCCCCCTAATTCGGGATAGCGGGTCTTTTTTTGTCGCCGTGCTCTTGAGATGGGGTGCTTGTCATGGCGCGCAGGGTTGGTGCTATATGGCATATACTGGTCTCCGATTAAGGTTGCGTATGTTATGGTTTCAACATCTGCAAACTTGGAATTCTTGATTGCTTTTGGGTCTGCATGGCATTTTTCATCCACACTGCCCGCTGTCGTGAAGCTCGCTCACGTGCACTCGCAAGTGTCAGTGTTCGGCTTTTTGAACCTTTGATCTTCTGAGGTCCTGGGCCTGAATTGAACCGGACAGAGAGAGAGAGAGAGAGAGAGGGATGCTCATTGCTGCGATAGAGCCAGTTGTCATGGTCTCCGGTGATCTTTTTCCACCATGTTGCTGCCAACCGTTTGAGGTTGCAATCATGGCAGTTACTTGGCTGAATACCAACTGGGTTTGTATTTTTTGGCGTGCACTTGCTGATGTAGTGGTTGGAAGTTCGACTTGAAAGATTCATACCCTCGAACCATACCTCGAAACATACCCTCGAATCATACCCCCGAATCATATCCCTCAAAAAGGCACATGTAAGAACCAGGTGTTGGTGTTAGGGTGAAATTTTTGGTTGGCCTTTGTGCCTTGTAGATGTCCGTGAGCCAATGGTGCATGACGTTTGCAACGGTGTGATCCATGGGCACTCAATTTGGCCAGAATTTTGTGTCTTCTTGTGGGAAGAGCAAAGGCTCACATCCCAGGGGTACTGCTAATGTTCCCATGTGCACTCTTTTGGGAAGAAGGGCCAAAGGACCACCTTGTTTTGCAGAATCTAATGGTCAAACGAATCACACCCAATTCATGCCCGATTCATACCCGAATCACGCACTTCCACACAGTTTCGCACCCATCTCACACCGTGGTTGTTTTGGTGGAGCCAGCAGGAAGCCACTACTGGAGCCTTTGGAGGAAGAGTGCGATTGCCTAGTCTGCCCAGCATTCAATAGATGCTGTTTGTTTACTGCCTCGGCGCAGAGTGGGCCCACTGCTGGAAGTCCAACTAATCCAACAATACAACTTCAAAGGTGCGAATCATCTGCGAATCATACCCTCGAATCATACCCCCGAATCATACCCCGAATCATGCCCTCGAATCATACCACCTATTCAACTTCCCGGCCCGACTACGGTAAAAACATGCACACCCAACTGTGTTGATAGATGCTGGAAAAGTGGGTGGCCTTGTTTTCAACCTAGGCCATGGTGGGGTCTCGGTCTCGCTCTTCGACTCCCGAAACCCACATGCCGTGGCTTGGTTCCATCGCCGCAGCGAAAAGACGGCAGACAGCTACTCGTAGCTCCAGCGCAGCGCAGCCTTGGATGGATTTGGGCGAACTTAGGTACATCAAATTCAATGACTTCCAGGATCCTTGTTTGGACTCCACGACGGCTACTTGGCGAATCCAGCATGGTCATGCAGGTTGGGCCAAACACAAGTGTTTTGGGTGCCAAGGATGGCAGTAAGACTCCTTCTGATCAAGAGCACCCGGCAAGTCGCTTTCTCAGAAAACGGGTTCCAAAAGATCGGCCCCAACGTGCTTGCTCCCTTTGCGATGCCACCTTTTTTTTTAAAGAAAATTGTTTTCATTAGGCATCTCCAACATGAAGTTGGTCTTCGGTCTCTTGGAACGTGGTTTGCCATCGCTGCACCGTGGCTACCGCACTCCTGACCCTTCCCCAACGAGGACTGGCCTGCCCAAATGTTCCTCGTCAGAAATTCACTGCAAATGATAGAGCGGAGCAGGATGAGGTCAAATAGAGCCAACTAGGACACAAACGTATAGGGTAACTTCATGGCTAGTGCCCACCCACAGCCTTCCTGCTGTGTTGAAGGTTCCAGATTTGCCTCTAGCCTAGGTGGTGCTTACCAAGAGTCTCGTGCTTAGCACAATCAAGCTTGCCATAGCTATGTTTCAAGAGAAATTTTGGGACCCACTTGGCTGAGGTTTGTCGAAGAGGACTCATTTTGGAAGTGTCATCGCAAAATTCTCAATTCAGTCAGGGACTCCTATAGTTTGTGCTTAAAAACTCATCATTTCTCGAGCACCTTCGTGCATGCAACAAGGACGTGAACGAGACGCAGGTGCCTTTTACACAGCGTGGGCGGCAGCCAGCCACGAAAAAGGCCAGCCAGCCTTTGGAGCATCAGATGCTTATTGGAGGTTTTAACGCCTAGATTCCTAGATTGTTACCAACAAAGGTTTTGAACGCTTTTGGCCTCCGATGTTGGAATCACACCAGCCACGACTTTGGGAAACCATCTTCTTCATGAAGGAAGACCACAAGCTCACGTGGTAGAACAACAGGTAGTGATGCGGTGGTGGGCTAAGCACGTGCCGTGCAAGGTTAAAAGGATTTGCTGCATTACATTTTCCACGAGTCTTGTAGCACTTCTCACCAGAGTTGGAACCTGATCAAAAGATGCTGTGATCGTTGACGAATGTTTAGCGGCCGATGCAGCCCTATTCAACAAGTGTCTCAAACATGCAAAAAAAGATGCGCACACAAGGGAGCAAAGATAGATAAATGGATGGATGGATGGATGGATAGATAGATAGATACATAGATGCATAGACAAATAGACAAATGGATGGATAGATAGTGAGTTAGTGAGTGAGTTAGTGAACCAGTGAGTGAGTTAGTTAGTTTGTTTGTTAATGCTGTTTGGCTCATATTCCGTCGAGCGCAGGCACATGTGGCCTTCAGGAGTGTGTCTCCGGGCCTCTTGTGAAGCATGCGCCGGAGCGCGCAGAGGCACAAAGCAAGAAACCGCATGCCAAAAACATCTATTGCAGCAGGTGGTAGTTTAATGTGAATGGCCGACAGGTTGGACACGACCTCAGGCCAATATCATTCAGGCCTGCTTCAAGCCAAGTGCAATCAGAACTGTGATCCGTGCAGCCCCTCAAGGAATTGTCACTGAGCAACCACTCAGCTGGAGGATCAAGCACATACATTATGGAAGATCCAATCAAAATGATCCCTCAGAGACAGCAGCGGCAGCAGCACTTCGGAGTACAGCTGGGCTCCCAGCCGCGGATGCCACAGCAGCCAAGCAGGGCCATATCACTGCTCAAACCCCAAAAAAAAAGAAAAAGAGAAAAAGGGAAGGCTCACAGGCCACAAGGTGCCACGTGACACTTGTGGAGGAATTTGACTGGGTGTGATTCCAACCAGTTTTGTCCCTACAGCCATGACATGGGGGGTGGTGACGTCGCGAAGTTCTCACTGGTACATCACCGTGGAGTACTGGAGGTGAGGATGCATGATGTGGTGCCTGAGTTCACGATGATTCAGGATCATGCGTCCGCAGATGAGGCAGTTCAAGGCCATGTGATTAAACATGTCATCAAAATACTCTTCAAGCTCCAGGGAACTGTCCAGTTCTCATGAGAGAGCCATCCATTCCTTGGCACGAGGGGCCTCAGCTGTCAATGGCTTCTCTATTGTCATCGAGCAGCATCGCCGAGCAAACCCTGTCTGGGATCTAGAAGATCCGGTCCGTCTTGACCGGTACACCCGAGGTGGCATGGCCAGGAAACCAGCCCTAGCCAGGCTGCGCACATGCCCAAGTACAGGTTCCACAGGCCTACTAAATCCTGCAGGCTGATCCGGGCTTTGTTTTCTGGAGCGTTTAAAGCAGGAGGGCCGGACTCTCAACTGCAGACATTTGTGAGGGCCGTCTGCAGTCGGCAGGGTGAAGCCTGGCCTGGCATGACAGCTCGGGTGCGCGGCCTTTTCGCGCGAGAGACTGTGCATCAGTCTCAGCCCCCTCAGCCGGGTAGGCCAGGCCTACTTCCACCTTTTTTGCTGGGCCCGTGAGGCCGAAGAGAGAGCCGAAGCGTCCGTATGGCGCAGTGGGGGGGTGTTGCCTCCCTGTTCATCTGCATGGAAGGACCTTGTGCGGTACATGGATGTACATGGATCATTTATTCGGGGACCGGATCCCCATGCATTGGCTACGTTCGTCCGTGAGCATCATGGCCCCACATTGTGGGGCCCCACATGAATATACACTTCGTTGAGTTCTCTCGAAACTGGCATGATCACCCATCGGTGTTTTCGAACACACTACAGAGCACCCCCATGGCCCATGTTGCCGGCGGCGTTCGCCATGGTGTTCGGGGTGGTGGGGCTCGGTCATTTGCAGCGCAGCTTCTTGATTGGGGCCCAACTCTGCCGTGATGATCCTCTAGCCGGTGCTAGCGTGGAAAAACTGGCAGCCGAGACGGCTTTTCGTGGTCCTTGCCAAGGACCATGGGTAGCCCCGACCTCTGCGGCATCTTCAAGCGGCATTTTGATCGAGTTCGTCCTCGGCATGGAGAGGCATTCAGGAGGATGGTTCGCCCCTATTTTGGAGGCGTCCTTGAAGTGGATCAGTTGAGCTCGCAGGGTCTTACATTGGCTGGCCTTGTCCGCCTGACGGACGCAGAACGTTGGCCCTCGGGCTGGCGCCCAAACAGCCCAAACGCCGCTCCGCTACGATTCGCAAAAGCAGCGGCAGGGACACCAGCTGCGTTTGTCAGCAGCTCTCGTGATGCGGGAAGAAGTCAGCAGCTCTACGGCCAAGGTGTGGTGGGCGGAGACTATGGTGGCGGGTCTCCTTTGTGAATATCCCGGGCATGCCGATGGTGAAATCCCTCATGCCTGCATCGGTCACGGCAATTCGAACTGTTGCACTTCGTGAGACGGCTACTACACGTGTCTCCTCATCCTGTATATGGTTACATCCACCGCCATTAGCCGCAGAGCCGCAGGTCAAGCGGCGCCGATTGCCACAGAAGACGGCGGCGCAGTCTGCGCTGGAGCAGGTGGCTCCTGCTCCCTTGGCAATCCACGCCCTTCGGCTCACAAAATTACTGACGAGGTCCACTGTGTCCAGGTCGGTTTTTCGCCTCACGTGCCCATGCCTCACCCAGACTTTGCTCTCTCCTGGGCACAGCTATGTGAGCAGGTATCCAGCTTTCGCCTGATCCGGCGCGTTTGCGTTCAACAGCCCAGCGGCAAGCTGCGGGTGATCGATGATCCGGCTGATGGTGGCCAGAGTGAGGTGAGCCATGACTCCAACATGCTGGACCTATGTACCAGTATTCAGCCGGGCCTTCATGTTCAGTTGGCGAGCGCCTGATGCTTCTCGGGTTGACACGGTGAGCCCATTTGGGTAATGAAGTGTTGAGCTGAGCCCTTCATACTGCCCAAGCCCTGAACCGTGAGGTCATCAAAATACATACTAGCAGCTAGCAAAACAGGATCCCAGTTGACGACACACAGCCTGAAAGAATCGAGGGAAGCGGTAACGGCATTGGGCAACCCAAACAATGAACCAAAATAACGACGAAAACGAGGTTCAGCCTAGGCAACTACCGCCAGATCAGCCTACTCGGGGATCATAGGAATTGGGTAAATAGGGAATCGGCCTCACGTAACGAGCTGACAGATGCAGAGTCAGTCGGACTTCCTCAGTTTTTTTCCTGACGTCAGCCAAGGGCCAATGTCACCTAGGTCGCCCAGTCCGATTTTGGGCACGTGATCGTTTGCTCACTAAGGTCAACGACTTGACAGGAGCGAGCCTGGCTGGCAACAAAGATGAACCCCACATAGACGGCCAGAAGTTCCAACTGCGCAATTTTGGTGGGGTGTTCGGACCATAAGTCGAAGAGCGCCGGTGCGATGTCAACCACGTAGGCATCGCTCTCATCATTGGGGCCAATGAAAGGTAAGCCCGCAGAGCCTTGCCGAGGCTCATCTTGGGCAGCTTTTGAAGCAGCCGATGTCGATTGGCTGAAGTGGTAGTTCACACCCAGGCTTGAGTGCAAGAAGCGATCATGTCAACTGCATGCGCGAGATCATCCGTGAGGTCAACGGCATGAGAGTACTGGCGTTCTTTCAAAGTGTTGAGCCCTGCCCGGCCCAACTTGCCAAAACAGCCAGTGTTGAGAAACCCCAAATAACCAAAGAGTTTTAGCTGCAAGTCCACGTGGTAGTCGACCAATTTGGGTGGCCTCATCCATCAGGGCTGTGACTGTGGACAACATTGCAGCCTTGATGCCCCTGGTCAGGGGACGGAGTAACAATCCGGAGCTTGACACTATGGCTGGATGCATCCATGCTCTCCTTTATGCTTTACGTAGTGGATGTTACTTTGAATGGGCGCAGTCAGCTATTCATGACGAGTGGTATCAGGCACATCATTTTCGTGTCCATCGAGTGCCAGTTCCCTTGCTTTTGTTTCGCCTGCCATACACCATTACGAGCCATGTCTTCAAGTACTTCTGAGTGCTTTGCGTATCTGCTTCTTGGTGCATTTTAACCGTATACCTTGCAGAGGTGTGCGCCAGGGGTGCACTTTAAAGTCGAATCTTCTCAAGCTTGTGTGAAAAAGAGTTTCGTCCGAAGCTGATGCAAAGTTTCCTAGATGGCTTGGCGGATTTGTTGGGCAGCCAGCCTCCGTTTTGTAGCAGCTGTCCGCCGAATGCCACTTCTTTCATGATCTTTGCGGGCAGATGGCCTTTTTCTGTGGCAGCTGTCTGCTGAGTGCCACCATTTCATGCAGCAGTCGGCTTGGCTAAATGCTCCTGGTGATTGAGCACTGATACCACTCTGCAGTGGCAATGCGGTTGCAATTGCTGGTCACTGCATTCTTTTGGTTACATTCTGCAGTGGCAATGTGCGTCCAATTGCTGGTCACTGCATCATTTTGCACAATTTCCACTCCAATCTAATCATTTAGTATCCTCTTGACTAATTGAGTGGAGTATCTATCTGGTATGGGTAGGAGCCGCATACCTTGCAGAGGTATGCGCCAGGTGGGCCACAGTGGCAGGGTCACATTAACCAAAACATTTTAAAGTCGAATCTTCTCAAGCTTGTTCAAAGTGTCCTAGATCAGATTTAAATGCTGCAGCCGAATAAGTATGTATATATATAAATACAATATATATATATATAATACTATATCAACTCTAGTACAGTATCCTATACTGTATAATGCGATTCGTAGAACACATATGACTTCCTTTCAATGGACATTTGCCGCTGTCAGGATCGCTCGCCAAGCCCATCAGCACCATGGCTTCGGTGAATGCCTCGAAGAAGAAGTTGCAACGCATGCCTTTCAGAGGAAACATGGGAAATATTCATAGCCTTAGCCTTCGTGAAGTAGAGCTCTTGCAGTGCAACTTGGTGCGTTTCCTCCGCAAGGCTGCAAACTCCTTCCCCTGAACCAGCCGCTTTGCCAATGCCAATCTTGCCGCAGGCATGGGTTGCCCTTTGAGTTCATGTTCTCGCTTGTCTATTGCTGACAATGAGCCAAGACCGTGTCATCCAGGAATTCATTATGCAGCAAGTCAAGCCACCTGTGGAGCTTCGCAAGACTTACTGGGCAGTACCTTGCCACGGTAAATCTGGTGCGGAATACGGCAATATGGCTTTGTGACCCACGACCATATGCTCGGGCGCGAGCAGTCTCCAACAGTCTGTTGTCAGATGTGTCGGTTGGGCCTGTCACCTGGAACGCGACTCGAACGAATATAGCAAAACGATGTACATCCCTAGCGTTGCAGCCAGAGTGAGGGATTTATTCTTTGCACCATTGAGAAGGCTCAACAACAGAATCGCATTGAAGATGCCAGCGCGCGAGGGAGCAGCCAAAACGAAACACCCCAAGTTTTTGCGTAGACCCCCGCAGGAATAATGTATGTGTTTACTCGCGGCCAAGAAGGTGAGAAAGGAACAGGCGAAGCGAGAGAATGTTTTGAGCAGGCAGCCCAAAGGAAGAACGGCGCATGTAGAGGCCAAGTCCACCCGAGGAAATTTGGGAAACAGACACGTGTCATCCTCTGGAATTTGCTAGGCCAGGTTGAACAGCAGATAAAGAAACTTAATTGTTTTTAGGTCTATTCTGTGTCTATGCTGTGGGCTCTTTTTTTTGGTCTGTCATTTTTGTTTTCGTATTCTGTGTGCATTGAGGATATGGTTGATGGTGGTGACGAGACACCGACTGGGGCCTGGATCTTGGTTTGACAATGTGTCACAGGCGCCGACGCTTCTTGCGAAATTTTGCTCCTACCGTAAGGAGGACGATGGGTCCAAGACTATGCAGCACCCGCTGTGCATCTCCTTTGGGTCTCAAGGCGCATCCCCTTGACCTTCTCCTAAGCGGAGAGCACTGAGCACTGCACGTAGTATCTAGGAAGGTAAAAAGAACGTAAAGTTTAAAAGAAGGCCTTGTTGAAGAGGCCTTTAGACTATTAGAGGAGGCCTGAATTCTTTTCCTTTTGTTGCTTTTGGTGTATATAGTGATGTGCATTCTGTATATGTTCACTTAGTTGCCGCACAGATTGCACTCCAAATTGGAGGTTGTCGCTTTGCTTTACCAGCTTGGTGCGTCGTGCAGGTCACCCTTTCAGCTGCGGGCCGGCATGCAAGTATGCCTCGAAAGGTGAGTCGCCGATACGACCATAAATCGTCGCAAGTTGAAATTCAGCCTTTTCATGGTGAATTTTCGCCTCATAGTTCCAGAAACGGTAAACAATTCTGACGCTTCAAACAGCAGAAACGGCAGAAGCAGTTGAAGCCGTGCAAACGACTAATGTCGATGGGTGAACAAAGTGAGAATTAGGGTGTGTGTGGGGGGGGTGGTCGCACAGAGGCCAATTTGGGAGGGCGAGCCCAGAGCCTGGTGTGGGAGAGCGAAAAAGGAGGTTTGCAGAAATGGGAGTGAAAATATATGGTTTTTGGGGTGTTATGATGCAAGTGATGTAATTGACAAACGAAGAGTGCATCATTAGCATCATGAGGGGCTGAGGAGGCAATGTAAACAGTCTTCTACCAGGGGTGGTAGTTCATGTTGACAATAGGAAAGGGGGGGCAACGCGACGCGAAAAGTGGCTGGAACGAAAGGGAGGTGTGTGTCTCTGGTGGCTACTCAAGTGAAAAAGAGGTGAAAAGGAGGTGTGCGTCTCTCAGTGCACTTTTGTCTTGTGGAATTGATGTGAACTGTGAGGGCAGGAGAGGGAACAGAATGCTGTGGGAAAGGGATTGCAAGAAATGATGTGATCCGTTCAGGGCAGAAAAGGGAACAGAATGCGGTGGGCCAGCTTTGTGTTGCTTGGGGTGCCTTTTTAAGGCACCCCATATGGGTGGCAAGAAATTTTTGAGGTGACCCCTTTTTATGGTGAAGACGACGGTTAATTTTACGCAAAAGGGCACCCCATATGGGGGGGGGAGTTCATGTGGAGGATAGGCATAGCGTTATGTTGGGCGATGGCAGCCATACATGGCCAACCATCAAATAATTTTTTTTTGTGAAAAAAGTGAAAAACAAAATAAAAGCAAATGAAAATGCAAAAACAAAGCAAAAACAAAGCAAAAAACAAAAACAAAGCAAAACAAAAAGCGAAAACAAAAAACGAAAATAAAGCGAACAAAGAGCGAAAATAAAGCGAAAAAAAAGTGAAAAAAAACGACAAATATGTATTTGCTGTACCCTCCTAGGAAAAAAAACGAAAAAAACGAAAAAAAAACAAAAAAAAACGAAAATAAAGCGAAAAAATGCGAAAATAACGCGAAAAAACGTGAAAAAAACGACAAATACGCACAGCTACATTTTTTTGCTTTTTTGTTTGCTTTGCCTTTTGTTTTTTTTTGCTTTGTTTTTGCTTTATAAAACTATTTTGGCTCCTTGTATCTATGGCTGGCGTGCCCGACATAAGCATAGCGGGGGAGGATATGATAGGAAAAGAGGTGGGGAGCTCACTAGGGAAGCGAGAAGGGCGTTGCTCAGCGGCAAGGGAGATGTGCGTCTCCAGGGACTATTAAAGCGGTCTTGTACCAGGGGTGGGGCTTTATGTATTGGACAGGAAACAAGGGGACGTGAAAAGTGGTTGGAAATCTTTCTGACAAGGGATGCGACACTCTGTTTTTTTGTAGCTACTACGAGCGGAAGGGGTATGTGATCCGTTGAGGGCAGGAGAGGGAACAGAATGCAGTGGACCATGGGGGTGCCCTTTTTCTATGGTGAAGAGGCCTGCTAACCAGAAGCAAAAGGGTATCCCATATGGGGTGGTGGGAGTTCGTGGGGAGGAAAGGCATTGCGGGGGAGGATTTGATAAGAAAAGAGGTGAGGAACTCACCAGGGAAGTGAGAAGTGCGTCGCTCAGCACTCTAGAGGGAGCGTGGCTTTTAAAGGATAGGGGAGGGAAGGGGGACAACGTCACGGGAAAAGAGGTCGGAAATACAGCAGGAAAGTGAGATGTGCGTTTCCGAACCATCACAAGTGACTCCGGGGTGCCCAATTTCTCTTCCAAACGCCCTTTCTAGCAAAAGAAAAAGGACACCCCGTCGGCCCCGCCTTATGCCTCCCAAGCTCCCTCGGCGCTCTCGCGTTCACCCCTGTTGACCATATTCACATCTTTTTACGGAGGCTGGTTTTCGCCCCTCCCTTCTCAGGTATATATATATTTGTATAGTATTTTTTGAAGAACATGTAGCTCCCAAAACGTAGTTTCCGAAACATAGTGCGCAACATAGTTCAGGAAACAGGGTTTCCGAGACAGTTTTTCATTGCCAAAGCTGGGGGTCCTTGTCCTGGCTCTTGGGGTGAAGGCTTGCCCAATCAAACCCTAGAGTACGTTCTGCCAAAACGGCAGAGGAGACCCTGAACTTGCACTTGAGAAAACATTCTTTATCAGTAGCTTGCAGGGCAAAGGGTGCAAAGATGGTGCCAACTGTGCAACTTGGCCAGCGGCCCTTTTTCCCATGACGTCGAACCAAGCCACCAGAAAGGATAATTACTTTAAACATTGTGTGTACACATCTCTATGTCAACAAAATGCAGGTGACATTTCCGTGCCATGTTTTCATGCTGTTTTTTGGTTCTATTTTTGGGAGGTCAGCCGGCATCCTTGCATGTGTGCGCGCATGTGACGCCTGCATTGGTTCGCAGATTTGCGCTCAGCTGCTTAGGATCATTGTCACCTCTGCAAGTGGAAGAAGCCGGTGTCAACTACCACGACCCGCCCAGCACGCAATCGTGGGCAGCTGGGTTCTCAGTCCAGCAGATTGTTGTGTGATTCTTGTCGGAGTCAACCAGTTAGACCGAGTCGGACTCCAAGACATAATTTTATTGTGCAGCATAATGTTGATAGTGTTCCCCTTTTTTTGTGGACCAAGAAGCAGCACGCGCATGCTGATCCAAATTGTTTAACTTATCCATGGGCAAGCAATGATCTGCAGGAATCCGCGACAGCGCCGTGCCAAGAAGGAATCCCAGTAAGACGGAAGTGCCTTGGCGGGGCCTTCGAAGTGCAATGTGCCAATGAACCGGGGCCATTTTTGCAACTGACAATCCAGCTGGAAGTAGGAATGACCTTGGTGAGTGGGTGTCATTCATTTCCCCCACCGGTACTTTTGTCTTCAATCATGCCTGTGACGTGGGCTGAAGTGGGCAATGCTGTTGTCTGACTGGCCAAGGCGATCGAGGCTGTCATTTCCCTTCGGCAGAAAGACATGCGTGCCCTGGGGTTAAAGTCTTGAGTTTCAAGATTCGTATTTAGAGTTTGCTAGGGCAATGTTTTTGTTGAACCGAGCACGCCGATCTCAACAGAAAGAGAGTTGGAGCAGACGTCATCGCCATAGCTAGAGCTTCAAAGAGGCTTTTATTTTCCGGGAAGCTCAGAGGTGCAACAATACTCCCAGGTGAATTTGCAAAAAAGAGTTTGTGAAGAGACTTGGAGTCAACAGCTTGCTTGTTGAAGTTGCACCATTTTTTCAAGCCCTAGCTGAGCTACAGGTCATGGTCATGCTGGCATTAGCCCAGCATTCTGTTTTCTAGTTGGTCAGGCACTTTGTTTCCAGAGCATCAGTGTGTTGAAATCACTTTCTAGATTCACATGACGCGAAGATCAGTGAGATTGGTATAACCTGAATTTGGTGTTCGCGGGGAATTCTGAATGAAGCAGGTAAGCTCACCATGAGAGGAAATTGACCGCCTCTACACCCCGACAAGAATCTCATGAATTCATCCATTTGGAGGTGGGGGAAGGGTGTTTACCTGTCACCACTGGACCAACTTTCAAAAGACCATAGGGTGAATAGGGTGTATATACTAGTCACCACAGCGAACTCAGAATGAGCCCAGCTCGAGTTGTTCTTGCGACATAGGTGGGCACCGAATTGGAATGAGTGAAACACTGTGTTTTTCCCCAGATAGCGCAGCTATGGGGTTCTTACTTCAAATAATAGTGAGTTGCCCGTGCGCGCTTTCGAGACAGGTTGCTGGTGCTGGGTGCCGGTGCTGGTGCTGGTGCTGTGAGCTGGCTGTGCACGTGGTGGAGACAGGTTGCTGGTGCTGGTGCCGGGTGCCGGTGCCGGTGCTGGTGCCGGGTGCCGGTGCTGCTGCTGGGTGCCAGGTGCCGGTGCGGTGCTGTGAGCTGGCTGTGCACGTGGTGGAGAGAGGTTGCTGGTGCTGTTGCCGGGTGCCGGTGCTGGTGCTGGGTGCCGGGTGCCAGTGCTGGTGCTGTGGGCTGGCTGTGCACGTGTTGGAGACAGGTTCCTGGTGTTGGTGCCGTGCTGGTGCTGGTGCTGTGCACGTGGTGGAGACTTGCTGGTGCCGGTGCTGCCGGGTGCCGGTGCTGGTGCTGGTGCTGTGAGCTGGCTGTGCACGTGGCGGAGACAGGTTGCTGGTGCTGGTGCCGGGCGGTGGTGCTGGTGGTGGGTGCTGGCTGGTTGCCGGCGCTGGTGCCGGTGCTGTGAGCTGGCTGGCTGTGCACGTGGTGGAGACAGGTTGCTGGTGCTGGGTGTCGGGTGCCGGTGGCTGTGCACGTGGTGGAGACAGGTTGCTGGTGCTGGTGGTGGTGCTGGGCGCTGGGCGCCGGCGCCGGTGCTGGTGCGCACGTGGAGACAGGTTGCTGGTGCTGGTGCTGGTGCCGGGTGCCGGTGCTGGTGCTGGTGCTGGGTGCCGGTGCTGGTGCTGGTGGTGTAGCTTGCATATATGTGGCGATCTTTTTGGCCCAGATAGCGGCTCTTACTTCAAATCGCAATGAGCTGCCTGGGCGCGCTTTCGAGACAGGTTGCCGGTGCTGGTGGGTGGTGGAAACAGGGTGCCGGTGCTGGGTGCCGGTGCCGGGCGCTGGTGCGGGCTGTGGTGCTGGTGCTGGGTGCTGTGAGCTGGCTGCGCGCGTGGTGGAGACACGGTGCCGGTGCTGGGCGCTGGCAGTGCGCATGGTAGAGACAGGGGGCACCGGTGCCGGTGCTGGCAGTGTGCGTGGCGGTGATTGGGCGCCGGTGCTGGGTGGTGGCTGTGCGCGTGGTGGAGACAGGGTGCCGGGTGCTGGTGCTTGGTGCTATACCGGTGGGTGCTGGTTCTGCGCCGTAAGCTGGCGCGCCGGTGCTGGTGCCCGCTTCTGACAGTGAAGTGATAACAACCGCCGCTTCTGTCAGTGAAGGGTAGCAAACCGCCGCTTGCAGCAGTGAAGGGCGACCAAGCGCCGCTGCTGACTGAAGTGCAAGTAGTCATGGGCCGCATGAACTTATGCACGCAACCTCACACGGTGTTGTCGCTTGAGCGTTCTTTGTCTATTAGCGCTGTGGGGTATTTACATCCTTCAGGTTCTGTTTTGGCCGACAGCTGTGTCAAGGGCTGTACTGTTTGCGCGCATACTTTTGTACGTATAATATTCTATGCGTCAGGCTCTCAACCGACCATTGTACCAGCATGTTTCAGCATGCTGCACACACAATAGTCGTGCTGGATACTGCTTGGCCTTGGGTGAGTGAAACCTACGGGCTTTGCCGATTGTGCGCATACTTTTGTGCGCATCAACTTATACGCGCAAGATCATACGGCCTTATCGTTCTGCAGGTCGTTGCTTCAAGCATGCTACAAAGTCAATAGTGGCGCTGGATGCTGCCTGTCCTTGGGCCAATGACACTTGCGGGCTTCGCTGTTTGCGCGCGTGCTTTTGTGCACATAAACATATACGCGCAAGATCATACGTTGTTATTCCCCAAGTAGGGATAGCTATGGGGTTCTTGCTGCAAATAAGAATGAGCTGGCTGCGCGCGCTTTCAAAAGGGTGTCGGTGCTGGTGCTGGTGTTGTGGTCCTGGGTGCTGGTGCTGTGTGCTGGCTGAGCGCGCGTTTAAGACGGGCGGCGGCGCTGGTCGGGTGCTGGTGTCAGCTGATTGTGCGAGGTGTCGTAAGCTGGCTGCGCAGGCTTCGTACATGCTTGTTCCAGCCAGTCGCATGTCAACAGGTCGTGGGATTCTGCCTAGCCTAGCTATCTGGGTCTATGCTGGTGTAATTTCAATAAGGATGGATGTGATTTGATTGCTGCGCAAAGTGAACTGAGGGAGCACATTCGATTGACATCAGCCACCAGGTGCCACAGCAAACCACAGATCGCCACAAAGCATCTCAAATCACCGCAATCACTACAGACCGCCGTGCATCATCACATTCTACACTCTAGATTACGAGAAAGTACCTGCAACCCACCATAGGTTGCCAGAATCAGAAGCCATTGCAGATGACCACAGGTCCAGTGGGTCATAGATGACCAGAAAGTGCGAGATGCCGCACCATCATCATCACCATCACCATCATCATGCATTGCCACAAAGGGTTTCAAACCGCCCCACGTCCACAAATCGCCGCGCATCACCTCACATCAACACGGACCAACACGACTACTTGACCCCACAGATTCAGCTTAGGTCGCCAAAACCGTCCGTAAAGAGCACTTGGGCTCTGGTGTCCGGGAAAACTCTTACTCAGAAGGCTTTTGATGCATTTTCAGGAGGCTCCAGATTCCAATCGCCCAACATCAATGCCTGCCTTGGCACGTCTGTGCTGCTCATGACCTCTAACATTCAGCCAAGTCTTCCTTGGCTTGTATGGCAAATGTCGGATAGGATAATGTAGCCTGGAAGTAGTGCCTGTGGATGTCATTGGTGCGAAGTGCGATCTCCTGCCAATGTGCTCTTTCGCTGTGCGGATGGCATAAACTTGCGAAGGGCACATAGATGAGACGCACTATTAAGATATGTGAAGCTGTGGCATCAGTTTGCATCAGCTCAGCTGCCATCATCTGCGCCGGGTGCCGACGTGTAGTGCCGGCTGGTGTGTCCAGTGCGATCTTCCAACAATGTGCTCTTGTGGACCCGCTCCGCTTTATCAGTTTAGACTCAGACTGCAGTTGCAAGGAGCTGCTGGAGAGTTGCACAGAGCACATCATTTGATGAGACCTAGCTCTCGGATGCTGACCTGTTTTGGCAGTTTCAGCTCCGCTGCCCTCATCCGCACCGGCTGCCGACGTTGCATTGAGCAGTGCGCAGCTTGCTCTCCGCTGAATTGTGTGCCATTTGGAGAACACGTCATGTCAATGTATGGTCATGTGCTATTTAAAGTTACTGTATTTGTTTATCAGAACCTGAGGTTTGAAGATCCCCTCGCTTTGGTTTGTTATGGTTTGTTGCTAGATCGGCGGTCGACCAGTCGTAGGTTGGTAGGTTACTGTAGCAGGTAAGTAGGTAGGTCTGCAAGGAAGCATATATAGGTACAAGTAGACTGGGCAGGAAAATCGGTAGAATTGGTAATGTATATAGTATTGCATATTTGTACATAAAATATTTACTAACAGTTAGCCGGGTGGTTGGCCAGGCTTATTCTTAGTTCCTTCGCCGCTGAGTCGTCCGGCGAGTAAGAAACTGGCGGGCTTTGTGAGCGGATCAAGAACTTTTTGACTGACTTGGGTAACAGCCACAGCAGCACAGTGTCCGTGGCGCACGCGGAAGACTGACATGAGCTGTCAACGGTTGTCCAAGTTTCACCCGAGACTCGGGGCCGATTCGATTTTTCCCGAGTGTGAGGCGAGATGAGACGGAGCAAGTCATTTTGTTGCTTTTTTAAAGCACATTTGTAGGCGCGGTTGTTTTCGCAAGTCATTTCATACAATGAAATCGACCCCGCAGCCAGAAGGCCGACGCAGCTTTGTTTGACGGATATTGCACTGCCCCCATCCAGATGATGTGGAGCATCGCTTGGAAGTGGGAAGCGTTGCGCAAGGCAGATCGAGTGGGAACTGTGTGAGGGTATTGGAAATTACAGGAATACAAGAAAGTAAGGCCTTTGGTCGTTTTACTGCTTGACAGTCGGTTTATTGACAGTTCAGTGCCTTCATTCCAAACTCAGAGCATCATCATCATCATCATCATCATCCAATCCGACATTTTATAACATGTTATGCACGCACAATAATAACATTCGGTCTTTGCTAGAGGGGAAAAGATGCGACTTGGATTCACTCACAGAGGCCATGAAAAACGCGGCCGCAAGCTCACTAAGGATAGAACCTCCGAATAAAACGAAAAAAATTATCCGTCAAAATACTTGGGCAAAAATTGAAGAGAGAAACGAAAAGGCCCGAAACGGAACCACAGCAAAGGAAATAACGAACCTCAACAGGGAAATTGCCCGAATGGCCCGGAGGGACAGGCAAGACCATTTGATAGAACAATTCAATGAGAACCCCCAAGATCCCAATAAGAAAGGTTTATGGAGAGCAGTTAAGGGATTAAAAAAGAAATTCATACCCAATTATGTGGAAATGAAGAACATGGATGGTCAGCATGTCCCTTTGGCCCAACGCGCTGAGACTATAGCGAACTATCTAGAACAAAAACACTGGAGCAACCAAGCTGAAAACGAAATCAACCACAGCAAACTTGTAGATAGCAACGATGCAGGAGTAGAGAGTTTCACAATACAAGAGCTCTGTGCAGCCATCAAGGCGGCAAAGCCCAATAAACAACCTGGCCCTGATGGTCTAACTATGGAACTGATCAAGTGGCTGGACAATGCCAACCGGCGGGTTCTTTTATCTGTTATCAACAGCTGGTGGAATACAAAAACTGCGCCGTCGGCATTGTTCATGGCCCGTGTTGGCCCTATCTTCAAGAAAGGGGATACAGATATTGCTTCCAATTACAGACCAATCTCCTTACTCAACAGTTTCTATATAATATACATGGTGATGATCAGGACCAGAATGCAGGCAGCCACAGAGCATCTACTGTCTAAAACCCAGTACGGCTTCAGGCCCAACATGTCTACTTCACATGTCATCTATATTCTCAGACGAATTCAAGATTATTCCGAAATTAAGGGGGCGAAGCTGAGCATTGCCTTCCTAGATTGGGAAAAAGCATTCGATAAAATTCAACATGACAAGCTTCTTGTTGCCCTTGGCCGACCGGGTTTCAATTCGCAGTATACAGAAGTCATCGCAGACTGTTATGCAAAGCCTCAGTTTTATGTCAAGGGCGAATTCGGTTGTTCCGATTTTAAAATTCAATCCTCTGGGATCCGACAAGGTTGCCCACTGTCACCTTTCTTATTTGTATTAGTCATGACCTGCATCGACATTGACATTCAACAAAGTATTTCCGCTTATGTGACAAATAATCGAATCCCAGGGGTTAATTTTGACAGGATCTATTATGCAGATGACACTGTACTTTTCTCACGGAACAACCGAGCATTAAACGAATTGCTGAAATTGACAGAGAAAATCTCCAGTGGATACGGACTTGGTCTCAATAAAAACAAATGTGTTGCTATCACTATGAACAACGACGGTTGTATTCATTTTCATGGCGGGACCCCTTTGCACAAAGAATTTGAGGCCATGTATCTGGGAAATGAGATCAACAGGACAGTAAATATAAAACATGAAATCCTCAATAAAATGTCAGAGGTCAGAAGGACCTGGTTCAAGCTCAGCGCCTATTGGAAAGCTTCTGGAGCCAGCAAAAAGTGGAAGCTAATCATTTTTGATGCCATAATCCGGAGTAAGCTTTTATATGGGTTGGAAACTATACATTTAACCCAGGCGCTAAGCAAACCACTAGATGCTTTCCAATTAAGAAGCTTGAGAAAGATTCTCAAAAGACCGTCTACTTTCATAGATCGGTCATGTACGAATCAAAAGATTCTTGAGGAAGCAACTGCCATTGCCTTCCCAACTCGGGGCGATAACAGACAAATTATACGTTTCAGTGATTACCATATGAACAGAAGATGTAAATTACTTGGGCATATAATTAGAAGCAGTAACGATGACCCCATGAGACAAGTATCATTCGTTGATAGCACTGCATCCAGAGTTGATTACGGCACCAAACGGGTTGGGAAACCGAGGCAAAACTGGCTGCATATCACAAAGAAATTTGCATACGAAAACGTTTTAAGACATCATTATTTCGATGAAAACACCGATGATGCAAGAATATATGCAGCCGCATTGAACAGAGATTTTTAATTACCGTTCTTTGGCTGTGCCAACGCCTTGCAATAAGCCCGTCCGGACCAGGTCGGCGCGAGGTATGGCTGGAAAAAACAAAAATATATATACACACACACATATATATATACACATACACGTCTACGTGAAGTCTCCACTCACAGCCTTGAGCAAGCTAGGGGCCTCTGGTGGTGCCTCCGGCACTCTTGAACACCAGTTGCCAGTGGAATGCGTGGATGATTCAACATTGATTCCAAGTCGGGTTCTTGTTTTTCGCTCTGCATCCGCCGCTCCATGCCCGCGTCCGCCACTCCGCCACCGCCCTCTTACACCACTCATCTCACACCACCCATCTTACACCACCCATCTTAACACTACCCCATCCTACACCACTCATCTTACACCACCCACTTTACACCACTCATTTTACACCACCCATCTTACAATCTGACACCACTCATCTCACACCACTCACCTGACACCACTCATCTTACACCACTCATCTTACACCACTCATCTTACACCACCCGTCTCAAACCACTCATCTTACACCACCCATCTTACACTACTCACCTGACACCACTCTCCTGACACCACTCATCTTACACCACTCATCTTACACCACTCATCTTACACTACCCATCTTACACCACCCATGTAACACCACTCATCTGACGCCACTCATCTCACACCACTCACCTGACACCACTCATCTTACACCACCCATCTTACACCACTCATCTCACACCGCCCTTCTTACACCGCTAATCTCACACCACCCATCTTGCACCACACATCTTAACACCACTCATCTTACACTACCCATCTTACACCACCCATCTTACACCACTCATCTGACACACTCATCTCACACCACTCACCTGACACCACTCATCTTACACCACCCATCTTATACCACTCACCTGGCACCACTCATCTCACACCACTCACCCGACACCACTCATCTTACACCGCTCATCTTACACCACTCATCTTACACCACTCATCTGACACCACTCATCTCAC
>CAXAMN010021311.1:31689-53499 GCA_963970005.1 Durusdinium trenchii
ACTCATCTTACACCACTCATCTGACACCACTCATCTCACACCACTCATCTCACACCACCCATCGTACACCGCTAATCTCACACCACCCATCTTGCACCACTCATCTTAACACCACTCATCTTACACTACCCATCTTACACCACCCATCTTACACTACCCATCTTACACCACTCATCTTACTCCGCGGCTGCCGTTTGTGTGGCAGGGGCAGCGGTTGGTGAGCCTGGAAGGGAGATTTCGTGGCAGGCACAGCACTCTGTGCACCTGGAGTGCAGATTTAGATTTCGTGGCAGGTGCTGTGCGCAGAGGACCGGGTGGACGCGTGGACGCCGCTGGGCCGCGGCTGCCTTTTGTGTGGCCGGCACAGCGCTTGGTGAACGTGGAGTGCAGATTTCGTGGCAGGTGCAGTACGCGGCTGCCTTTTGTGTGGCAGCACTTGGTGAAGCTGGTGGCAGGCGCAGTACAGATGCTTTACCAGAAATCTGTGGCGGCTCCGGTTGCGTACGCAGAGCACTTTGGAGTCATACCGTCGGGAAATGCGGGCCAGAGGTGTTGTTTTTTTGTAACCGGGTCTTCTCGCTGGAGGACATGCCGCCTGCAAGTGTGTGTCGTGCGTCCCTGGCCAGCTGCTCTGCGCCCGGCTCGCTTCAGCCAGGAGTGGGTTGGAAGATGGTGTGCTTTCCTCGTTCGTGAAGCCTTGTCACTTCGGTCGACCTCATTCCTGCAAAAGCGGGGTCAAAAGTCCACTTGCGTTTGAGAAGGGAAAGGACAGGCACGCACACTTAGATTGTTGCTCGCAAGAGCTGGTGTCAGTACGAAGTCCCACTCTAGATGATTACGTTGCCCGCTGCATTGTAGACCTTGACTGCAAACGGAAAGGTGAAAGAATCCGCTTCAACTGTATTGTTTAACAAGGGTGAGACGGAGAAAGTTGAAAAATGCAGGTACGTGAGTCAGGCGTCCCTGACTCATATCACGAGAAACGTGCAGCGTCTTCGTTGGTCGCTGACTGCGCGAATCCCCAGCGACCCCCTGCTGCTGTGAAGTATAGTGTTGTGAGGTCTAAAAGCACAAAGATTGAAATAGTCGTAAAGAGAAAAGTGAAAATCCTTCGAAACAGGCGTTGACACACACACACACACAGAGGGCCGTAATCGGCGCACTCTGTATAGGGGAGGGTGGAGGAAACCCCTTGGGGTGAGGGAGCTCGGAGCGTCAGCTTTTTTCGTAGTGCTTGGCGACAGCTGTGAAGATCATGTCCTTTTTGGACGTACAAGTCTGCTAGTTGAGCAAGCGCTCGCTCGATAGCCGAGGACGGGTAGGTGTACTTGCGGATGAGATGTGCTCTGGAGTGAAAACCTGAGAGTCCTAAGCGTGTAGAACCAGCTGAAGCGTGATCACGAATTTTCCATGGAGCATCAGGTGGGATATAGGTGATAGTCCGTTGATGAAGATCCACATCAAAGCCCAGTAGGTGCATATCGTCTACCGGTTCGAGCTCCACTGGGTTGCCATAGAAGTCCGGGTGGATGAGGGTCTGGATGGCGATGTGTTTGAGGAATGTTAGGTTGAAGGCTACGAAGCGGTTGTCCACATAGTGGTAGTAGACGAAGTGGATCTCGGTGTGGTCGGTCAGCGAATGGTGAAGTTGATGCCATGAGTGCTCGATCAGGGTGATGGCGACATTGCACAGCGCAGGCGAGTGCTGAGAGTCAATCCTGGCTCCACAAACCTGCAGGAAATAGAGATTGCATGCCTTGAATATGCATGAATCAAGTGCTAGTGCTACGATAGTGGTAATGTCGTCGGTGTCTAATGTACGTTGTGTGGGATGTTTGTGGTGGTGGCGGCCGATGTGGGCGAGTTGTATGGGATCGCCTGTAGTGTGGGTGTCGACGGTGATGGTCGGGGTGGCAAAAGTGTGTTGCCAGCGGTTCACCAAGCTTTGGACAGCTTGAACCAAACGGTCTTGAGGGACGGAGTTGAAGAAACCACCCACCAAGTCGTCGTTGACAGTGTAGAGGTCCACGCAATCTGGAGTATGTTGGAGGTAGTCGTGAAAGTGGTGCCACAGTTGTGGTATTGAGAGCTGTCCAACGTTGGACGTGACACGGAGCAATGGGCCGTAGTGGGACTTGAAGTAGGAGATGATTGTGTGACCTTTCTTCCACTGTTTTTTGGCTTTCAGGTGAACGACGCCATAGGGCATATTGAATTTGGTGATGAAGCCCCATTTGTATTTTTGCGCAAGTGTGCGGTAGGCCTGCTGTATGATGTTGGAAATGGTCTGATCGGTGTCGTCTGGTAGTGGTTGAAAATGTTCCGGTGATTGCCACGTGGCCAAACAGCCGCGGAAGTAGATCTGGGGGCAAAAGATGCGGAGATGTTGTAGTTCGTGATCAGCATGGTGAAGGACAACTGTGTCGCCCAAGAATTCTTGCAGTTGCTTGATGGATCTGGCAGTGAAACGGTCCTCGCGTTGTAAGTGTTGTTGGTGATTGTTCCAGTGTGTGGTGAGAAAAGAGTCAGCGTGGTGGGCGAGGGTAGTGGGAAGTCCGTGAGGACGTAGCCACTTGGTCAGGTTGCGGCGGAAAGTGTCACAATAGTGTTGTTTGGTGGGGAAGAATGTGCTGTTCATGTTGGCATTCAGGTAGCGGCGGAGGTGAGTGGGGAGCTGGAGGTCTGCCAAGGTGACCATCAAATGTTCATCTGGACGGGGGGTACGGTCTGGTAACAGGAGGTGTTGGAGGTGACTACAACCACAGCGGATCTGGTCAACTTGGGGTGGATTGCCAATGTGGTCTTCCCATCGACGGTGGTTATGGAGACGGCTGCGTAGAGTGGGATGAGCTGCTTCGCGTATGCGGCGTGTGGCAAGATGGAGGGGAATGGCGAAGTGTTTGTTCTGGGTAAGAAGCTTGGCCAACCATCGTTGAGTGTCAGCTTGGAAGTTGGCATGGGCTAAGAAGGGGATGGTCAAGGGCAGATTGCTCTTGGGTGGGGTGAGGTTGGAAAGCTCAGTCTTGGTTGAGAAGGTGGGTAGCGCGGCTGCGTCCTGGTTCTTCGAGACTGGTGGCCATACGTCGGATGGCGCAGACTTCGAGGTCACTGTATTTCCCGGAACGTAGTTGTCGAGCGGTGTCAAAAGATGCGTATGTGTGTTTGGTGAGGTCGCGAAGCACTGTAAGTGCATGCAGTTTGTGTGAGGTGTGAAGTATGGGTTGGTTGGTGGAATGTAGGGCGGCGTAGGCGTCGGAAAAGTCTGTAGTGATTGGCTAATCGTGGAAAGAAATGTGCTCGGTGTCGGCTGAACTGCCAACCGTCAGCCTTGAGTTTCAGGTGCTGGGAGATGTAGGGCCAATTGAGTGCGGGTTGCCATTGAGAAATGTAAAGGTGCTCGTGGATCCAGGCTTGGTCGTAGTCCGGGTATGTAGCAATGTGAATGGTGGAAAATTGGGTGATGGTATTGGTGGCGTGCCAATAGCGAAGGGACAGTTCGGCGGAAATGGGTGTATTCTTGGATAGCTGCTTGAGTTTGGCTCGCCGATTGTGTTCCCTTCCGGGGACCGCGATGGTGGTGGAACCCACGTAGCAATGCCCGTGCTGGTGGTAACATCTTTGTGTATCATGGGAGTTGAAATAGAGTTTGACATAGACTGAGTTGGGGGCCAGGAATTGGGAGAAGGTGTAATGGTCTGGGTGGATCCGGAGTTGGTGAAGGCGGGAACGCCATTGTTTGGAACGAAAAGTGAAGGATGGGTAGTAGAACAAGGCCGCCAGGTGGAGTAATCCTACGGCATAGATGGCTTCAGCTTGTTCAATGTAGTTGGCATGGTGTTGGATGTGGGCCAAAGCTTTATGGAGGGTGCGGATGTGGTGGAGTAGGGTGCGCGTGGGTCCTCGGCTGCTAAGTAATGCAAGTCAACAAGCCATGGCGGCCCCAGTGGCCACCAGTTGCTGCAGGCTGCGGAGGTTGATCTTGGTGACTTTGAGGAGCGGGATTCCATAGCGGACTGCAGCTTCCTGGAGTTGGGCTTCAGTGGTGCTGGAGGCTTGAAGGAGTTTCATGATCTCGGTGGCGGAGTCCTGAATCGCCTCGTCGAATTGCTTGGCCCAGGTGTTGATGTATGGGACAGTCCATTTTGCAGGAACGTCATCTTTCAAGCATGGGTGATCAGGCTGGAGCACCTGGGCTAGGGTGAGTGGTTCAGAATCGGCTGGGGTTTTTGGTGGGAAGATGTGTGCCGGCTGCGTCGAAGAGCTGGACGTTGTGGTGAGAGCTGTAACCCGTGTGCCTGGAGTTTCTCTTTTGCTCACTGGAGTTCGGCTTCCCGGGCGTGAAGCTGGCGAATGGCACTGCCCTCAGCGGGAGCTGGAGCGGTGGCGGAGGGAATGACGTCCATCAGTGGTTGCATGAAGGTTGTGGCATCCGTAGTTTTGGATGGAGGAGTGTTGCCGGCTGTACGGTGTAGTGCTCCGGCTGTGGCATCCAGATCCCTCTATTTTAAAGAAAAGGGGGTGGTGCCATCTTCGCATGGGATCATCAGCTGCCACGCGGGCGAGACGTCCCACCCAGGCCTGCTTAGGCCTATGTGCTGTTCGCGAATGTGCTGTATCAAGTGAGTCAAGAATACGGATTCGGCAATCGACCGTGTAGGAACCAAACTGGTGTACTTGCCGTTGGACAAAGACCGTGCGGTGTAGTCGGAGGTGCTGTAGTACGCGAGCATCAGGGGAATACTTGGAATGTAGGTAGTCCTGCAAGTTGACGGTTGCAGCTCCACGCCGAGGGTTGAATGCGCCTGTGGAGCTTCTGCCCTCCGGATTCGTTGGCGTCCCAATGGTCATCTGTCTGCTTCCAGGTTTCAGGAATGGGCGGTTCCGGGAAGGGAATGGTCTCGGGTGGTGGGGTGAGGTGCCTGGAACATGGCGCGGTGGTGTCACCATGTTGGAGCCGGGCAAGGTTGGAGTGTTGGCTCGGGATATGGGGGGAGGTGGGGGCGGGGGAAACTCTTGTGTGGCAACGGGATATAGGGTTGTGAAGCTGCGGAGGTGCGTAGAGCTTGGGAAATGGGTCCATACGTGTGTAGGTTGGCGGTCGATGATTGGGGTTTTTGCTGCTGGGCAAGTTGTTGCTGTTGCAGCAAACAATTGGTACCAATAGTAGTATTGATCCATAGTATCAAAAGCAACAGTCGAGAAATGAGGCAAGACGTAGAACAAAGTATGATCAGGATACTGAGCCAAAACAGCGCGCGGGGAGATGTGGGATCAGGGATGGTCGTGGGGGCAAATTGGAAGTAATCATGTGTGGGCTGATAGGGGAAACAAATCCTGGGGTGGTGGGAGGGACAGATTGGTTCGGTGAGAGCCCAAGACATGGGGCGTCTGAAAGATGCTGCGTGCACTCAAAGAGGGACTTTTTCTCGAGCTCGGAAGATGACCTCTTGCGATCTGTTGTCGCCAGTCATTGGGCATTGCGGACATCCGGCCAGTGTGAGATGGTCTGCGGGGTCCACTCAGGTGCGGGTAAAGGTGCAGATGTCGAGGTTGAGGGCCAAGAAGTGGAAGGCGTGGTCGGCCCCGATGGTGTGGAGCCAGGACAAGGGTGCGCCCCTTGATTTGGTGCATCTGGCGTCCTCCACGGATCATCGTCGGGGTCATAGTCTGGCTGGCAACTTGAGATCGGTTGACTGCCGTGTGTGCGGTGTGCTGGTATTGGGAATGGGCGACAATGGTGGGGGCGGGTTGTTGTTGCCGATGGGGAGGGGCGCCGATGGGACCTTGCATGGGTCGAGGCTGGGAGTGGGTGGCCCGTCCTCTGGTTGCTGCCTGGGTGGAGGGGACACAGCCAGTGTGAGGGGGTTGGAGTGGGAGATGCCGGGATGCCACTGTGCATGATGGCCTGGGCCAGCGGAGGTGCTCCCCCAGTGAGCTTTTGGTCGCCGAGCCATCGCGACCACCAATGTGGGATTAGGTTCCAAAAGGGTGTCGTTGGAACCAGGCTGACGTAGAGCGGGTCCAAGCGGCTGAAGGTGTCCATGTAGCGAATGTTTGCCTGGCGCCAAGTGCGGGTAATAGCGGCGAGTTCATCATGGGGAATTTCTTGGCCCTGTCGAAGAGCTGTGTCAACTCGGTCGCGCAGAATGCCGAGTTCGAGGAGGATGATGCGAAAGTCCCAAAAGTGACGGTAAGCTTCCTCAGTTGGGAATTGATCTTGAGGAGGAACTGGTTGAAGGACGACGGGGTGAAGTTGGATGCATTCGATAGTCCAAGACAACAAATTGAGGGTCCAATGAAGCCACATCATCTCAGGTAAAGGTCCGAAAAGGGGGACCGCCTCGTTCACTGATCGTGGGAAAGCCTGGGTACGACATGGTGCGGGTTCGAGAACTTCCAAATGGCTGAAGAGTGGGTGAAGAATCTTGGCGAACGAACGGTCGATAGACGGGGGAAGGGAACTATCTGGGAAACCGCACAAGGGGGAAAATCGTGGAAGAATCAGCGCCCGTTTTTTCTCTCTGCGCGGGGAGTGGTGGACGAGAATCTACCGTCTGAAGAGGAGGGAATGGGAGGGACGTGGGATGGGTGGGGTGGTTGAGGAGCTGTGTCTTCTTTGCTTGTGGAATCGCCAAGTTGGGAAGGTGCTGCAATGGGACGTAGGGAGCGGGAATGAGTCCTGGTGTTGTAACATGGTCAATGGTGGCGGTGCCCAAACTCCTCGCACAGGTGGTGGATGTGATGGTGGTCGGGGTTTTGTGACTGGCCGTTGAGGTGGACCTGAGGCTGGGGGTTGGCTCGCTGAGCTCTTGGCGGTGGTAGTAGGCCGTTGGCGGACAGGGGCCTTGGGGAGGCGCTGGGATTGTGCCGCAGTGGAGACCGGCGGTGGAGGGGGATGTGGGGTTGCAACAGTGATGTTGATAGGTGGTGGACGAGAGAACAGTGGGTGTAACTGTCTGGGGGGAGAATGTTGGTGGCCAAATAGGTGAGTGAGACCGTGGGGTGACCAACATAGCTGGTAAACTCCACATGGAACTGGTGTAGGATGTACCGGGGTCAACGTAGGAATGGAGTGTAGGTGGAGGCTGAATGGCCGGTAGGTGTCGAAGTCGATGTGTAGTGGAGAGGTGGACGGTGCAGAGGTGGTTGAAGTTGAGGTACAGGAACTTGCATTGTTGGCATCGATCCATAAGGAGCTGAGGGTGCCGTCAATGGTGGAGGGCTGAGAGGACCCTATGGTGCGGTTGAGCTCGTCGTCGGGGAAGCTTGAGAAAGCCACTGGTAGTTCATGGCATGGCGTCCCGGTGGAAATGGATCAGGATCGTACAAGACAGCAAGAAAGTGCGACATGGTCATGCGTGCAGCCTGCCTTGATTAATTAGCGAAGTGAACGTGGCATGTACATGACATGTACATGAATGTGTGAGAAATTCCAAAATGGAGTTGATCTCAGTAAGCCCTGCGGCATAGAATCAGTGGTATCGTGCATCGCCGCCGATCAAGGAGAATCAAGAAGTTCAGGATCGCAGAACGGAATATTCAGAAGGAATCCCCCACGATCTGGGTCTGTGCACATGCGGCGCCCCTTGATGGGGATCACACCACAGCCCTCAGTGGGACCCTGTAGAGCTGGTGTCAGTACGAAGTCCCACTCTAGATGATTACATTACCCGCTGCATTGTAGACCTTGACTTGCAAACGGAAAGGTGAAAGAATCCGCTTCAACTGTATTGTAAAACAAGAAGGGTGAGACGGAGAAAGTTGAAAAATGCAGGTACGTGAGTCAGGCGTCCCTGACTCGTATCACAAGAAACGTGCAGCGTCTTCGTTGGTCGCTGACTGCACGAATCCCCAGCGACCCCCTGCTGCTGTGAAGTATAGTGTTGTGAGAGGTCTAAAAGCACAAAGATCGAAATAGTCGTAAAGAGAAAAGTGAAAATCCTTGGAAACAGGCGTTGACACACGCACACACATACACACACACACATACATATATATATATATATTGACGTTTGACGTTACATTTGCACACGCATACATGTCTACGTGAAGTCCCCACTCACGCCTTGAGCGAGGGGCCTCTGGTGGTGCCTCCGGCACTTTTGAACACCAGTTGCCAGTGGAATGCGTCGATGATTCAACATTGATTCCAAGTGTACAGGTCCAAAATGGCCGAGCATGGAAGCCCTTGTTTTGAAGCAGATTCAACGTTATCAAAACGTATAATGTGTAGATTGTGGTGCCACTGTGGTGATATTTGTGTTTTGTGTTTGTGCAGCCTGTCCTCAGTATGCTTCCATGCAGACCTTGGGACCCTTGTGCCTGAATGGTGGTGACATCCAGGACGAGCGCTGTGCCTGGAGGTGATGCGACGACCTGAGGTACGAGTGGTAAGTGACACAGGTTTCCTGGCAATTGGTATGGGCGAACTTTAAGAGAGAGACCCCCAACTAACTAGTCTATTTAACTTCATCCAGGGTGTTTTTGGGAGGTCTCCCTATTTTCACTTGAACCAAAATGATCTTGTTCTTCTTTCATCAGGGCGCACCACCCAATGGGTGCAGAATGGTCTTCGAAAGCGCTTGCAAGAACTGGTTTCTGCACGAGAGAAGCCTCCGGCTTCCAATGGTTCATCCCTGGTTCGCACTTGCCGGCCATAAGAGCCTGGGTTGCAGCTGTGCAACACTCAGCTCCTTGCGCTTTTGTTAGCTGGCCCAATGCTTGTTGTTGTGGCCGTCCAACCTGCATTGTGCCACTTAAGGTAGGCATGAAAATTCGATGCAAAGCAAGTGCGTCGTATGTGGATTTGTGGTCTGTGAGTGAGGCTGTTGCAGATTGCTGAGTGAGGAGTAGATGCAGAGATACCCGGAGCTGGCTGGACTTGCATCGGCAGATTTTTTTGTGTTATTTTTTGTTGGGCACCGCCTCGGAAGAGTTCTTGCTGATAACAGCTGATAGTATGTCAATTGCAAGACCTGATTTATGAAACGGTCCATTTCCAGCCCGTTTGGCTTGTGGCAGCGCCGAAGCCTTTGGTTTTCCGTCCTGACTTCCTTTCCGTCCCACCCGAAAATTGCACTGCGCAGAGGACCTCAAGGATAGTGAGTAAGTGGTTTGCCAAGGAACTATTTGCTGAAAACATTTTTGCTAAGTTCGACTTCTGCAAACTATTTAGGACATGCCTTCAAGTACCCCGGCCTTTGCCTGCATTTACCCATTATGAAACACACTGTAAGGCCAAGGCGTGACATCACCACACATGGCTGGGGGCAACATATCAGAGTTGATCGTGACCATGTAAACGAGCCGTAACTGAGCTGGCCCTGAAGAGGCGGCTGAAATCCGAGCAAGGAGTGTTCGGATGACCCGTTTTGCCCTCTTAACTGGTTCGAAGATTGTGAGGCCTTTACTTGTCAGCTGCATGCTGATCCAGAATTCCTGCTCTCACTTTTGGCTCTAAACTTTAAACATGACACTGCAGCTTGCAGACAGAAAGCCCCGCAAGAAAACTGAAAAGGACACTGTTGCACCATGATTGTTTCCATGAACTTGGCTTTAGTATTTCCTGAGGAGCACACCGCACGCAGCACAGACTGCGCATACTTTGCGGGTGAGTAACGTACGGCAAGTAACATCAAACCAGGACGTCTTGATATTCCAAGAAGAAAGGCAACTTAAGGACTACCACAAGACGTGCTCCGTTGGACGTGCTTGCTGCAATGGAAGTCAACGGAGGAACGCACCTTATCAATGGGCTTCTGACTGAAAAACCACTGCTGCCCAGGGTAATTGAGTTTGTGAAGGCATCAGCAGATGCAGGACATTCTGTGACCAGGGACAAGCACAAGGAGGATGCGGACGACGAACCGCCAAAGCCACAATTCTATCTGTTCTCGCGAGAGCGTTTGGTTTCATTATTGCATGAATCTAGCCCCAGAAGGGTTGGGCGTGGCGTGGATTACGAAATCTTGGCAACACTTGCTTCTTCAACAGCGTGTTGCAAGTCCTCACTTACACTAGTCCGTTTCAAAACCTACTGCTGTCAAAACGGAGGACTGAACCATGCATGCCATTGGGCCATTGGGCATTCTTTCTTTCAATTTCTGTCTTGGCAGGTGCTCAGCCAGGACGCCACTAATTTAACCAAAAATCGGGGGGAGTTTCGGGATTGAAGGTTCAGCTACAAGTCGTGTGTTTTTTGTGCTGGCTGCATGAAAGTCACAGACGAAACACACAAATTGCAAACGGCACATTTTTTTGTGCTCGACGCCTAACATCAACCTATTTTTGCCCAGATAGCTGCAGGCTATATATATACGCATATATGTATGGGTTTTAGTTCCTCAAGGGTGTGGCTCTGGATCGGCGTTTTGTGTTTGGTTGCTGCTGCTCACGTCATGCCAGGATCATGGCATGGCAGGGACCTCATGTCATGCCAAGGGTGGAGGCATCTTCTGCCAGGAATGACATCACATTTCATGCCAGGATGACATCATGTCGTGCCAGGGGTGACATCATGTCATATTGTGTATGACAACGTGTTGTGCAGCAATGGTGATAATGTCCTTTGGGCAGCTTTGGCTAGTCCTTGCCGGTCTTGCAGTTTAACGTTTGTGTTAGGCAAAGTGGGCATATTGGTGGGCTGGTTTGATGGTGCGCGCTGCGGTGACAGCTGTCCGTGCCGTGTCCTTTAAACCTACACGTCCGTCATCTGGGGTTTATGCCGGTGTAATTGGTAGGAATTCGTAGTCTCATGTGCCGCTTTGAAGTTTCAAGGTTGGCTTCAACTTCATTTTTTGTTATCCAAAGCATAGCAGCCGACGAGTGCTTAGTGAGTGCTGCCTTGCCCCTGAGCGAGCCAAGGCGTGTTCCCTGCAACGGTGCAAACCGCCCCATCCTTTGAATGGGTCGCAAGACTAAAAGCGTAGGTGTTCGCTAAATTTTTCCTTGTTTGGAACACGACGGCTGGTTGCCCAGTTCATGCATCGCGTACGTGGATGACAAACATAGGGTGGATAGAGATGGGCCCTTAGCATCGGCGTCATCAGTGTACTCATGCGGTCGTCCAGCTCAATGGGGGTTCGGTCGAACTTCCTCAGCCCCTCCATCATCTTAGGGATGCTTGGAAAGTTGGGATTTGGGACCGGTTCATTCAGTGCAATAGACATGAAGCTCCTGGATTGGCTAACACCACGGTTGATGATTTGTTGTCTCTTGATTTGTGCTACGACAACGCGAGTTGTCGTTCAGCCGCCACCTCGGCAGCAGTGAGCCCTGCTTGGTACCGGAATAGGCCCGACTTTCATTCTAAGTGTCTGTAGTGCAATGAGCTTGGAAGTTGGAGGCACATTTGCACATATGTAAGGCCGTGGAAGCCAGACTTGGGTGGGGTCAGGGTCGTTGTCGCACCCTGAGGTGAAGTTATGACTCTCTTGTGTGCGCTGCTTGCATTGAGCCATGCGCGCCTTAAAAGTCTACTACTACTTACTACTACTACTACTACTACTACTACTACGACTACTACTGCTACTGCTACTGCTACTCCTACTGCTAATGCTACTGCTACTGCTACTGCTACGACCACCACGACTACTACCACGACTACTGCTGCTACTTCTGCTACTGCTACTGCTACTCCTACTACTCCTACTACCACGACTACGACGACGACGACTACTACTACCACCACCACCACCACAGCTGTCGGCTTTTGGGCGCCACGGAAATAACCACAGCCCGAATCACGCTAGCCAGCTCCGCACTAGTAAAAGCAGAAGTAGAAGTAGAAGTAGAAGTAGGAGTAGAAGTAGAAGTAGTCGTAGCTGTAGTAGGAGTAGTAGTCGTCGTCGTCGTCGTGGTCGTCGTCGTCGTCGTCGTCGTCGTTGTAGTCGTGGTAGTAGTAGTAGTAGTAGCAGTAGTAGTAGTAGTAGCAGGAGTAGTAGTAGTAGTAGTAGTAGTAGCGCACTGACCTCAGCAGCCAAAACTAGATGTCACCTGGGCAAAGTGTGACCAGGAGAAGGCCTCATATTGCAGGTGCCAAACGAAGTATATAATCCAAACAGGTATTCCGAGAATCTCTTGCAGGAGTGTCCAGCAACAGTGTCTTGCAAGCCGATCTTGCAAGGTCTCTCGAATAGTGTTGGCCAAGAATGTCCCACAAAAGTTCTCAAGACTGTCTTGCAAGCTTGTCTGTTTTTGCTGAGGGTCTCATAAAAGTGTCCCGGACTGTCAAAAGGTCCGACGTGCAAAAGCGTGTTCCGAGTCAAAATCTGCCTTCGACTTTCCTTCGTTATGTCAGGGTCAGGAGACGTCAGAGGCGTCAGGGCGTCGGGGGCGTGGCGTCAGGGACAGTCAGAGGCGTCGCATCACTGCTGCTTGCTCCGCGCTGCCACGCTGCTGGCGCAGCCCTAGGGTGTTGGACGGTGACGGCCATCTGCCGGTGTTGGCACTGGCGCCTTCTCCACCCCCAATCGGCCTCCTCCACTCTTGAGGCTTTCATCGCCTCCCAGCGAGGAAACAAACGTGCACGCTTGATGCTACATTGCATATACTGGTTTCCGATTAGTTAAGGTTGCAAATGTTTTGGTTTCAACATTTGCATTCTTGGATTTCCTGATCCCTATGATGGAGTCTGCGCGGCATTTTTCATCCCAAACATCCTTTGCCCGCTGTCGTGAAGCTTGCTCACGTGCGCTCGCAAGTGTGCGGCTTTTTGAACCTTTGATTTTCTGAGGTCCCGGGCCTGAGTTGAGCCGGAGAGAGACAGAGACAGAGAGAGAGAGAGAGACAGAGAGAGAGAGAGAGAAAAAAAAAGGCAGAGGGAGAGAGAGTCTGTTCAGTTTACTTGTGAGCGCTGTCATAGAACTAGTTGTCATGGTCTCCGCTGCGTTCTTCTTTTTCCATGTTCGATTGCTGCCGACCGTTTGAGGTTGCAATCATGGCAGTTGCTTGATTGAATATCAAGGACACGGAGGTGTATTGATAGATGCTGGAAAAGTGGGTGACTTTTGTTTTCAACCTAGGCCATGGTGGGGTCTCGGTCTCGCTCTCCGACTCCCGAAGCCCACATGCCGTGGCTTGGTTCCATCGCCGCAGCGAAAAGACGGCAGACACCTACTCGCAGCTCCAGCGCAGCCTTGGATGGATTTGGGCGAACTTAGGTACATCAAATTCAATGACTTCCAGGATCCTTGTTTGGACTCCACGACGGCTACTTGGCGGATCCAGCATGGTCATGCAGGTTGGGCCAAACACAAGTGTTTTGGGTGCCAAGGATGGCAGTAAGACTCCTTCTGATCAAGAGCACCCGGCAAGTCGCTTTCTCAGAAAACGGGTTCCAAAAGATCGGCCCCAACGTGCTTGCTCCCTTTGCGATGCCAACTTTTTTTAAAAGAAAATTGTTTTCATTAGGCATCTCCAACATGAAGTTGGTCTTCGGTCTCTTGGAACGTGGTTTGCCATCGCTGCACCGTGGCTACCGCACTCCTGACCCTTCCCCAACGAGGACTGGCCTGCCCAAATGTTCCTCGTCAGAAATTCACTGCAAATGATAGAGCGGAGCAGGATGAGGTCAAATAGAGCCAACTAGGACACAAACGTATAGGGTAACTTCATGGCTAGTGCCCACCCACAGCCTTCCTGCTGTGTTGAGGGTTCCAGATTTGCCTCTAGCCTAGGTGGTGCTTACCAAGAGTCTCGCGCTTAGCACGGTCAAGCTTGCCATAGCTATGTTTCAAGAGAAATTTTGGGACCACTTGGCTGAGGTTTGTCGAAGAGGACTCATTTTGGAAGTGTCATCGCAAAATTCCCAATTCAGTCAGGGAATCCTATAGTTTGCGCTTAAAAACTCATCATTTCTCGAGCACCTTCGTTCATGCAACAAGGACGTGAAGGAGACGCAGATGCCTTTTACACAGCGTGGGCGGCAGCCAGCCATGAAAAAGGCCAGCCAGCCTTTGGCGCAATGGGGGTAGATCCTGCACGAATTCTGCTGGTGCTGCCGGTGCTTGTTGGAGGTCTTAACGCCTAGATCGTTACCAACGAAGGTTTTAGCTGTTAGCCCGGTCCACATCCTTAGATTTCTCATTACTGCCATTCCAGGCCCATTCCGTTCAATGCTGGATTCCAGAACGCTTTCGGTCTCGGCCGATGTGTTGGACGAATGTTTCACGGCCGATGTGTGGGAGTCCTGGACTATCCTAGACTGCTGTCGAGGGTGATTGTTTTTGAAGGTTGAAAAGACAGCCCTGAAACCTTGAAGGCCTCAAGCCCTCTTCAGCAAATGTCTCAAACATGCAAAACAAGATGCGCACACATGGGAGCAAAAACAAATATATATATATACTATTTTGTTGGTTTTGCATGGAGTTTGCGGATTGCAAACAATGTGTCTACAATACCATTTTGGCTCAAGGATTGGGAACTGATCCCTCAGAAACTTTGAAGCGAACTTTCGTCTTTCTTCCTACTCCGCTGACCTGTCGCAATGGCTGCCTCTTCAGCTCAGCTTTTTGACTTCGACCTCCTCGAAGCTGCTGATGGGATGGACTCCCGGAGCAGGACTTTGTGCTTGTGGAGGCAGCGGAAACTGCTCAACTGGCTGCGGATCAAGATGAGATGAACCTTTTGAACCCATTTGGAAGCCATGGTGACGGAGATCAACACGCTCTCCCTGGCCTCTACCACTGGGACGACCCACCGGCACCTTCCCCTGGTGTGGCGACTCAGGCGGCAGCGGATCTTTTGCGGTTGGGGCAGCTGCTTCATGCGCTGATATTTGTATGGGAGCCGCGTCCAGAGACTCCGGTGGAGCACTCAGACACTCAGGTGGCGGTTCCCATGGACGCTTCGCCTCGGAGCCTACGGTGGACCCGGTCACCTTGGATCAGGGTGATACTGCAGGAGTCCTGGCAGGCGTGTACCCCCGGTTTGGCTTAAAACTTACTGCGGCAGGGCTGAACCGATGGCCGCTCCTTCTTCGACCAGGACGACCCTGGCATCCTCAGTGCCCCTCCAGGAGCGCCTACAGGGGGCTACCATGTTTGTGGAAGAAGTTGGCGCAGCCCTTGAGGGGAGATATAGTGGACTTGTGCCTTCAATTTGATGTCACCAAGCTCACGCCGGCCTCCTTTGCACGGATTGTGGAGGTGTACTCCATTGCCAAGGCCAAGAACCGACACGGGGGCCTATGGCGGTGGACGAAGGGCCGTTCCCGCGAAGGAGGCCTACCTCCGGACCCGTGAACTCATCCAGCAGGGCACTAACCCTTTCAACCCTCGGCTCTTGGAGGTCCCGGACTGGGAATACTCTGAGGCGCCCTTTAGAGGTGCTTCAGGCCCTGATACGGGGGGTCCATCCACGGAGGCCCTGACGGAGATCTTGGAGGATCTCCTCACCATGGACATTTTGACAGAGCTGGAACCGGGATCGGGCGAGGCCAAGGTGGCGATGAGTGAAGTTCGGGCCTATGGCGGCCAATGGACGGTGGTCCCCCTTCAGGTTCCGGACTCGGCCAAGACCTCGGCCAAAGACACCATCATGGCATTGGAGAGAGGCGCTCACCCTCACAACCTGCGGACTCGCTGGGGCGACTTGGTGTACGCGTCCGAAGAGATCGAGGCCCACGTCGTTCAGCAGAACCGCCCCCCGATCTCAAAGGTGGTTGGCCTCTTCTGGGCCCCAGGTGACGACGCTTGGCATACACCCTGAAGGAGCTCTACAACATTTGGTGTTTTCTACCTCTGATTGTCACGACCCAACACTGGGGTAGCAAGAACAAGGAGAAGAATGCACTGCGGCTCCAGAGACTTGGAAGCGTGCGGTCAAGCCTCAGTCTTCAGCAGGAATGGAAGCCGCTCTACAGGGAGATGGGTGCCTACCTGGCCGCCAGCAGTTTCATCACACATACTTCCCTTTATCAGTGCGTTCGCAAGCGCCTTGTATGGCGCCATTTCACGCGCCAAACTCTGAGTCATCGCTATAACAGCAGCAGACGATGACGCTTTCAACAATTCTCCCGCGTTTGCTTGTCATGGAGTTGCCACTCGAGGCGGTGCGAGACGCAAAGCAGCACAGGATTGAGTGGGCCGTTTGCGATGAGCGGATTTGCTTGCCCCTCGCGGCCTTGAGAGAAGTGGACTCCGTGTATTCCCAGCTGCTGCCCCGATTGGAGCCTTCCAGCTTGGTCGAGATCAAGGTGGCCTGGCGCTGCGCGGAAGAGCAACGGTGGGTGGCGAAGGTCACGGACCCTGCAGGCCGCTGCTCTCTACAGGAAGCTAGGCTATTCCCCGATGAATCCAGGTAGTGGGCATCTTCCAGCGGACACAGAGGCCTTTCTGGCCCCCGAATTTTGTTGGCGCCGCAATGTTGGCTGGGTACAGGTGCTCCATGCCCTGATATGCCTGGTGGACAGAGGGGGGCCTCCCGCAGAGTGGGTACTACCAACGACTGGTCAGACGGTCACTCTCGATCCTTGCGGAAAAAGTGCGTGCCAGCCAGTTTTGCGTTCGGTTTTTTCGGGTCGAGGTTTTCCTTGGTTTTCAGGTGCTGTGATGTGCTGCTTTTTCAGTGATTGACCTTGAGTGACTGCGGTTCTGCCTTTGATTTGTGAGAAGCCTGTAGGGCCATCTTTGAGACTGACTGTGACTGGAAATTGGCCTCCATCTTCCTCTTGACTCTTGACCATTTTTTGTTCTCCCACTATCACGCCCGTTCCCCGTTTCCCGGCCTGAAGGCTGAGGACACGCTCAGCGCTTGCTTAGTGTATGACCAAATTGTGGTACTGCCGAGCCCCTGGTGGTTCCCGCCCGCTCGTCCATGGAGTTGCAACACTATGCCATGATGCGGTTCTTTTCTCGACGCATTGGGCATTTATATATCCATTTGCAGAGGGCCTAGTAGAGGTTTGCCAGGAGCATTCGCTTTTTTCACTGCTGTGGAAGCGCCAGCAAGAAGCTCTGCTAGAAGAATCTGGCCCCCAAAAGCTGCAATCACATGTTTTGCATCTGGAGGAGACTATGAGTTCGGTGACTTCTGGCATAAAAGAGTTGGTGCAGATGCAGAGGCAGTCGTTGAAGGACAAGCCTCAGAGTCAAGTTGCAGCGCCATCGGCGCATTGCAAGGCCGGTCCGACGCCTCAGACCTCGCGCCCCAGCGCCACATGCAGAGGCCGCGGGGTATCCGCTGCTGGATCAGTCTCTGGTTCGTGCGGCTCTCCAGGCGGGAGTGGGGAATTCCACTGCCGCGGCCTCCGCCAGCCCTTTGTCGGAGACGGAGGAGGAAGAAGCCGGAGGCGGTGCTGGATCGTTTGGCAGTTCCTCAAGATCCCATGCTTGCGGCCTTGGGCAAATTGACAGACATCATGGATGCATTGACTGCAGACAAGCGCAAGAAGAAATCGACCCTGGAGGCAGCTCTAGATGGAGCGCGTGCAGAGTCAGTCAGCTCGGGCGCTGCGAAGCGCTCTGCCATCGCTCGACGAGCTCTCATGAAGTCCTTGACCAGCAGCCCTCACAAGATCTCACAGAACATCGAGAAGTTGATGATGGACAATTTGTTTGGCAGGACAAGGACTCCGAACATGCCGGAACCCGCCTTGTCGGCTCGGGCTTGGGTGGTTACAAAACCCTAGCCCACTCAGCTTGGGGCATCGGCAGAGTGCTAGATTGCTTGATGATAGGTCGAATCGACGAGGCTAGAGCCCGCAGTTGCTTGATGTTGCTGCAGCTCGACCAAACGGCTGCAGAGAGAGGCGGCGGCGCCACCTTTTGCAGTCCCCAGCCAGCATCACCCACCAGATGTCAACATGGGCGATCCGCCATTCAGCAAGCTGCTGGACCCACGCTGGTCGGAGGTAGCGCTGGCTCATCTCAGAGACACCGAGGACTACTTGGACCAGCGAAGAAAGCTTCAGAAGGGAAGCAAAAAGTACGACGCTGCAAGTGGAGACGATGCTCAGCCGAAGAGGAAAGCAAAAGCCTGTCCGAAGCGCAATGCAGCGGACGGCAGTCAAGCAGATGCATGAGCGGCCCTTCCGGGCCCAGCGGAGCTGGAGATCCTGCCTTGCCAAAACAAGCAAAAGTTCCGGGTTCTTCAGTTATATAGCGCCGCGAAGGTCTCCGCAATAGTGAATTCATTGCCCGGCTGGCTGCAACAAACACCTTGCTCTATGCGGAGTTTTTGCATTCTACGCTCCAAATGCCAAGTGCTTCGAGAGGAAGCGCCACCTTGAGTTCATCTGCTTCTACCTGGCCGATGCCAATCCCTTCCTTTCGAGCAGGCCATCCATCCGAAGTTGACGGGCTATGGAGAAAACGGCTGTTGTTTATAGCAGTCGGTCCTCTTGAGCTGGTTGTCTTTGGGCAGACCTACACGTGCACCGCACTCACTATAGGCCTGGGTACTCCCTTGTTGGCAAAACAGTGGACTGCGATGTCAGTTCTTCGGCGTTTGATCTTCGATGGCAACACACCCGAATTCATTGATGCAGACCTCATGGGTCGCGGGGCCGCCAAATTTCAGTCCTTTGAAGACGCATTGACTGCCCAACGCCATGTCCACCGAAAGCATGAGGCCTATAAGCAGTTGCCTCAGCGACGAGGTGACCAGGCCGTCAGCTGACTAAGCAGATCTGACTTTTGGCAAAGTGATCGGGGCCGTCCTGCCAACAAGATTGAGACAGATTGGAGTTTCCGCCCCCTCCCAACTTCAACCTTGTTGGACCCTGAGACTGCTGCGGTCTATGAGAGGCCGCTCGAATTGGGGCCTGACGTCACTCAAATAGTTGATGCAGTGGCGGCGGTTCACATCAGAGCCAACTCCGCTAACAAGCTGGGGCTGTTGAGGAATCTGGCCGACACGAAGAGATTGGAGCCTCTGCATCCTGACAGCATTCGCCAGAGACACCTTTCAGGTTTGTTCGCAGTGCCCAGCAACCAGACTCGTGATAGGCTGATTCTGGATGCGTGCCCCGCCAGCATGGCGGATGCTGTGGCGCAAGAGCGTGGCTTCAGCTTCAGCTTTGGTGTACATTGTGCTGCAACCAGATCAGGCGCTCGCCTCCTCGGGCGAAGACTTGCGTGACTTCTTTTACCAGTTTAGAGTTGGACAACAGCGCGTGAGGCGCAATGCTCTAGCTGATCCTCTCACCCTAGCAGAAGCTCAGTATGTTTTCAGTGACTCTTTGGAGGGTTTCTCGACACCTGTTTACTGCGGCTTAGCCACCTTGGCTATGGGCGATCAAAACGCCTGTGAGTTTGCTCAGTGCTCAGGGCAGGTGTCTTGACAGCTGAAGAGATGACCTCTTTGCAAGTCAGTTGGCGTCATCATCGATGACATACCAGTGCAACGTGCCCGTCAAGCCACAGAAGCAGACAAGCGCTTGGACAAGGCCTTGAAGGCTTACTCGGAGCACGGTCTTGACGTCAATCTGAAAAAGGAGTTTCTGCGCCTTGCCATGCTGGGTCCTGGGTTTTGGTATTCGGTGAGGCGTAGGCTGTTGTGCACGATGAACAGTATATTCGACGCGTTGGGGGTAGCAGACCATTCCGCTGTTTTGAGATTGTCGCCGGAGATGTGTGGCCCTTTTAGGTCCCCTTTCCGTTTGCAACCTACGTGCCCAACATGAACCCTTCGTGACTGTAACTGGTGCTTCCCTTGACTGGCCCCTGCTCCCTTCCTTGGCTCATTTCGCGGCGTGGACTACGCAAAGGCAGGTGGTCTCGACTTCTCCCAGCAGACAAGGCCTGGCTGCGAGCGCGCGGAGCTTTGGACCCGAACTGCCGGGGCCAGATTCGCTCGACGCTCGACCGCTTTAGGGGTGTCTACAACACACTGAGCGCTGGAGAAAACCTGTGTTGAAGAAAGCTCGTATTAACGTTTTGGAGGTAAGGGCGCACTTGCTTGAAGAAAGAAGACCTGCACAGCGCCGCGCTCACCGACGTTTTTTGTACGGGCTGGATTCACAGCCGAGCTTAGGAGCCTTAATGAAAGGCAGAGCAGCTTCTAGCACTCCTGTCCTCAGATCAGACCTTTACAGCTCACACATGTATTATCCTTCACAGGTGAACAGAGCAGATGGTCCCACCCGACATTCTGCACCACCGGATGTCGCTTTGCCAGAGTGGTGGGGTGACCTGTTAGCTGGCTCCTATGATGCTTTTGATGCATGGGCGCAAGAGTCTGAAGAGAGCGTGGCGGGCTCCCCTTTTGACTGCTCGAGCTCAGTGAGAAGAGCACGCCGCAGCTGAAGCCAGCATCACGGCTTCTTGAAAGACATTTGGGGTGGTTCAGGGCGGGGCAAGAGGAGGATAGTGGAACCTGGTGTCTTGGATATGTTTTCTGTTTTTTTGGCACAGCCAGAGCAATGTTAAGACATGGTGCACCTTGGGTCTTGTGTTTTGAGTGGAAGCGCAGCATGCAAGAGGATTTGCTGAGTGAAGCTGCGCGCACGAAACTTAGAGAGCTGTTGGAGTTGGGAGCCTTCAAAGTTTGGGGCGCGGCGCCCATATGCGCCTCCTTTTCAGTTGCAGTGACGCCCCCAGTCAGGAGCAGGCGTTTTTTGCGAGGGCTACCCAACTCGAGCCCTGGAAAGCCAGGCAAGGCAACTCACACGACGATTTTTTGGCTGACTTCATCGAGCGCACGGACTCGTTGACTTTTGTTGTTTTGTTCTGGCTGATACAAGCTGGTGGTGGAGACAAAGACGTATGATCGCTATCGCAGCCCAAGTTCAGAACATGTTTTCCGATGCTGTTTTTGCCGCTTCGGAACCAAGTGGCGCAAAGCTAGTCGGTTTGCAACGAACATCATGACATCCAGCTTCTCTCAGCCGTGGCCTCAGGCTAGAAGCGCGTATCCTACAGAAGTTCTTGTTGTGGGTGAAACAGTATATTCAGAGTGCAGACTTGCAGACTCTTTTCACTGCTGTCCCCTTCTTTCTGGTTGAAGCTTTGTGCATCTATGCAAGTTGGAATTTGGACGTGGCGGTGTTTTGAGTGACTTAGGCACCTCCTGCTGTCATGCCAACGCTGGGTTCCGCAGACGCGGGCAATGTTTTCCCCGTGGTGAAGTGGGAAGTTGCTGAGCCCGTAGAGCATCGGGTGCCGATTCCTGAGGGCCTTGTCAAGGCCATGGTGTCGATTGCGTGGCGCTTGAAGTGGCACGCCCGGATAGGTGTGACATTAGACATTGCTGGCCTTTTACGGCGCCGCGTGTGTGAAGTGATCCGTTGCTATCGATCAGACCTGGTGTTTCCGAGTGACCTCATGGAAAGAGAGCAGACGGGATTGGTTCTCCGTCTCCAGCACTTCAAGTCATTTGGTCGACAGCCGGCGCGTGTACAGCGTATGAAGATCACAGACAGTACGGCCATTCACATTCTTAGCTTGGTGTTTGAGCGCTTGCCCTCTTCAATGTCTTTGTACCCTTCCTCACCTTCTGTTTGCAGACGTAGATGAGACACCATACTAGAGATGTGCGTGATTCCGACTTCACTAAATCTGCGGTAATGCTATATCGTAGGGGAGAGAGTATTTCCAACATCCTCTGGCGGCTTGGGCTTCGTTTGCAGAGCACGCTGGAATCGTACTTGCAGGAGATGGCTGCCAGCGCTGTGTTTGCATCTTCGGTGCGACAAAGACTGCGCGATTTTGCCGACATACAGTGCTTGCATGTCTAGCTGGCCAGAAGTCTTTCTTTCCTGGCTCGCTCTGTGGATGATTGGAAGAGCTTGGCGCCCGACTTCGTTCTTTCAGGTGACACGCACCTCTCGAACCACAGGCTTTCAAGGGCGGAGCAAAAATGCCCGGCAGT
>CAXAMN010021312.1:0-36560 GCA_963970005.1 Durusdinium trenchii
TACTAGGTTGGAGGCCATCGCTACTAGGTTGGAGGCCATCGCTACTAGGTTGGAGGCCATCGCTACTAGGTTGGAGGCCATCGCTACTAGGTTGGAGGCCATCGCTACTAGGTTGCAGGCCATCGCTACTAGGTTGGAGGCCATCGCTATCAATAGGTTGGAGGCCGTCGCTACCAGGTTGGAGGCCATCGCTATTAACAGGTTGGAGGCCATCGCTACTAGGTTGGAGGCCATCGCTACTAGGTTGGAGGCCATCGCTATTTAAAGGTTGGAGGCCATCGCTTTTAAACGCTTGGAGGCCATCGCTACTAGGTTGGAGGCCATCGCTACTGGGTTGGACGCCATCGCTTTTTATAGCTTGGAGGCCGTCGCTACTAGGTGGGAGGCCATCGCTACTGGGTTGGACGCCATCGCTTTCTAAAGCTTGCTAGGTGGGAGGCCATCGCTACTGGGTTGGACGCCATCGCTTTTTAAAGCTTGGAGGCCGTCGCTACTAGGTGGGAGGCCATCGCTGCTACAATATGCTACAATGCTGTTTCTTCATGTGTTTCTTTCTGCCCTGTGTGTCTCGAGTCTAGGCCCCAAAAGGCGCTGGGGACGCGTGGCGGCGGGAACGGCCGACGAGAAGAAGGCTGCTGGCTATTTCACTTCCGGCTCAGGCCATGCGCGGGTGAAGCGGGGTGGGATCAAAACAATGCTGCTTGAAGATGTCTTGCATGCCAGGCGTCTCACAACCCAGAAGCCACACGAATGCAGTTGAGAAGCTGCCAGTGTGCAACGCCCAGGCTGCAGAAAGTCGGAGTAGCTTGGGTTTGTGCCTTCGTACTCCGGCTTGCCAGGCGAAGACTAACGTGATTTTTGACATGGAGACTGGAGATCCAGACGATGTGTTGACACTGCTGCTGCTGGCATCGCATCCAAACGTCAACTTGCGGGCTGACGCTTGACTTTGCTTGAAAGGAGGATTCGATGTGAGTTTTTGAACACTGCGTATTCTCAGAAAAACCATCTAAGGTGACGATCACACCAGGATCAATGGAGCAGGTTGCCTTGGTTTTGTGGATGCTCAAAGAAATTCAATTGCCAGAAGTTCGTGTTGGTGCGCAAGAATGGCCGAAGAATGCAGAGAAGAAGTGCGTGCGCGGCAAATTCTATGATAGCTTTGGCAGAATTCCAGAACACCTTGTAGAAGGCCCGCCTTGCCCGCCTTGCTGCACAGAGGATTTTGGAAAACCATCTCGCTCGCAGGCATTGAATCTGCTGAGCAAGTGTTGCTGGAGTCCTGTGACCAAGACACAACCCTCTTGACTGGAGGCCCAGCTGGGGTTCGTCTAGCCGCTTAGCCAACTTGAAAAAACTAAACTGACAGGCTTCACCGAGCAGCGACGTTTGTGGGGGGACTGCGCGTATCCGCAGGCTCTTTGCGCAGCAAAATCCGACGATTAGAACTTCTTCTTACGCCTGCGCATACACACCCCCACACAGGTGTGCGTATGAGGGTCTGATGCAAAAAGCCTGGCAACCTCAGCTTCAGGCACACGAACGCACACGCACTCCGCACACGCACTCGCGCACACGCACTCACGCACTCACGCACACGAGAGCGCACGAGCACGCGCGCCCGCCCGCCCGCCCGCACGCACGCAGTGGGCGAAGTTGGAGCCACCTTTGCGTCCGCGAACCCTGTAAACACAGATGGCTTTGGGTCAGAGGTACATTTGTCTCAAGCGTTTTCCACTTCAAAGTCTTGATGTTTCAAGAAGCCATACAAGCCCAGGTGGTGCTAGAAATGTCGGCCGCAAACCGACCTTTTGAACATCACCAGGACGTATGTATTTATTTGACAAAATGTCAAAAGCACAGGAAAATGATCGAACATGGCTACTGTAAAGCCTTATCTCTAGACAAGAAAGTATGCTAAGGGGAGAGGAAGTTTTGAGATAGCGGTTGTGTCGAGCACCATTGGCATCACCAGAGTACGAGCAGCATTGTTCATAAACTACATACATTTAGCAAAAAACACTGTGATTTACAGTGTTTTGCGCCTAGTCAACACAAAGGATTTGCATCTTTAATGCTGCGACCCTTTCTCATGCTAATGATGCTTGACCAAAATTTGTCCTCAAAATTTGTATCCATTTTCCGCGCTTTACTTTCTAGAGGTTTTGAAGCTATAGGCTTTACAGTGGCCATTTTTGATCGTTTTCCCCCTGTTTTTGACGTTTTTTGACGAAGCCACATGAGCCCTGGTGACGCTAGAAATACGGGTCGGCGGGCATGGAAATGCGTCTCCATATAGCAAAGCTAGCCTTGATACCCCGACCGGATCGGCGTCGCCGGATGGAATGGGCTGATGCCCGACCGCTGTTGGTTGGACTGAGTTTTTGCAACCTTTGCTGTTGTGTGGCCACGCTGACCCTGGAGGTTTCAACGAAGCTGGGAGCGACCGCTGGCAGTGTCTAATAAGTAGCCCACATAGAAGCAGTAGTCAGTAGCCTAGGATGAACCCCAGCTACCAGCAAAAAGCAGCCTACGGCCTGTCTGGCATGGGAGGCCACGCCAAAACCTCAGTCCCGCCACAGCGAAACACCCTGGCCCTGCACAGAGGAAAGTTCAAACAGTGGCATATCCCCGTGCATCGCTCTAGTGCATTGGGACTAGTTGTATATCAGCACCACTGCTGCTGCTGGCTGCTGCTGCTGCTGCGACGACGTCGACGCCGACGACTACTGAATGCGCCGGCAACATTTTGTACGTCTATGTTTGTTTTCGACAATGTGCTGTGCAATTTTTGTTTCATGTGGCTTTTGTGTTTGTGGCAATGTTTTCCGAGTTCTTTTGTGTATGCTCGCCTGCCAAGAGCCGGGAGGCCCATTGCACAACTTGGGCTGTGTGCTGGGGGTGCCGGGCTTCACCCTAGGTCGCTGGGTTGCGCAGGGGGGCTTCGCTGGTGAAGGGGTGGTTCCTTCAGAACTGCAATTGGAGAGACTTGGCAAGGAAATCGCAAGAAGGAGAGACCAAGCCGAAGAAAGCGGCAAGAAGAAGATCGAGGTAGAGCAGAGGAAAGGAGAGCTAAATACATTTTTAGATTCAGCTTTCCCGCCCCTTCCGACCGCACCCGTATAACTTAGCAGGATAATTTCTCAGGGGTGGTCTCTAAGTTCGCTGGGCCTGAACCACAGCGTGGATGACACAGCCCCAAGAGTTCGTGGCCTAGCCGCCTAGCTTAGCCCGAAGACGATTCACGACTATCCTGAGAGGCCGGAATCTTCATGTCAGCCAGTTCTTATTTGATTGTCGCAAGGGCCTCCGGCTGCCACCCACACCCCCAAGCAAACCTGAGCAAAGACAATGCTGTGTCTGAGGAAGTTTGCTGGCAAGCGCACTTGCCAAACATGGAATTTCAATGGTGGGGAACTTATGGTTTTTGACTGTAACAGTTTCAAAGGCTGATGCTGGCTATTCACAGAACAAAAATCCTGCTTCATGCCTGTGAGGAAACATATCTGCAGCTGAAGCTGCCCTTGAGAGCACTTGCATTCTGCGAAAAGTCTTAGTTTCCAAAAATGTTTGCCATCGTGTACTTTGGCCGCCTTCCAGAAAGTGGAGTAGTTACATCAAGCTGCGTAAACCGCTTAGCGGAGTTGTACCCCGCTACGCTCATTGTACACTCCCATACTTTTGTGGGATGATACGGGTGTCAATTTGTGCATTAGGGTTTTGGTTCTTGAGTTGTTGTTTAATCCTGTGCTGTACTGAGGCAGTCTATGACAACCGCTTCCACCTGGATTTTGTGCAAGCTTTGGAGCAGTCAGAAAGGATTGCCGCACAGACCACACGGGCTGTAGCACTGAAGTTGCCGCTTGGCCACTCTCACTGCCTCCGCATCCCAAATGAAGAACTGAAGAGCCAGAAAGGCTTGGAACTTCAGCATGCCTCAGGGTACCGTGTGAGGTTTCCTCATTGAGTATGAAAACACCTTTCCCGAGGCTATGCTCAGCCATGCAGGCTTACCGGCGAGGTGAAGGCAAGAAGCTCCACGATCCACTGGCCATGGCGGCGGTCGTGGATGAAACTGTTTGTAGTTTCCGAGAGGTCAGGGTGATCCGTGACAAGCAAGGCTGGGGTTCTGTGCCGGACACAGGTACAAACACATGGATTAGCATCGACTACGATGATGAACGGTTCAGACAGATTCTCCTCGGCAGTGGTCCGATGCATGATGTGGCTGCTTGAGGATATGTACAGAGCTGCGTGACGTTGGACAGCGATTTCATGGCCTTTTGTAGAGTGCTTGTTTGTACAGAAGCTGTCTCAATTGAAAATGGCTGCGGGAAAGTGTAATCGAGGGCGGGGATAGGTGGTGGCAGGCAGGTAGGAGGCTAGAGTTAGAGTAAGCCAGTGAGCTAGCAGCAAAGAGTCCGAGCGAAATCGAGATTCTTGATTGCTTTTCCATGCTTTTCCCAGTTTTCAAGGAGGGAGAAGAAGAGGGCAGCGACTTCGCCCCTTTGGCACGGACATCATGTTTTCGTGGCGGATGGTGAGTTGTATGCTGTTTTGGGTCATTCCGAGGAAGATGAGGAGGCAAGTCCATTCTCTACAATGAAGAGTGCACGGGGGAAGGAGGAGTCGAAGGAGAAGGCCTCGCACAATAACTCTTTTGGACATAAGGCTTCGATTTTGCAACCTTGTGAAGTTTCCATGGGCAGCTCAGCTTGGAATACATGCCACTACATTGGGACATGCCGACAGCCTTTCCAGGGGTGCTGTGCATGGCTTCGTGGAAGGGGTGCCAGTGCTGGTGCCGGTCACTGGCTGGGAGATCATGCACGTGTGCACATACATTTGTATTTTACACACACGCACATATATATATATATATAGTATGTATATATATATACATACAATATATGCATGTAAAGGCGCAGTTTGGACATTAAGTGGCATGCTGGCAACCTGTGCATCTTCGCCTCAGCTGCTGCACGGAGATCAGCTTGTGATATCGCGGCCTGAATCAAGGTCAGAATGTGAGCCGTGCTGTGTCAACCGCCACCATCAAGGACTTGCAGAGCTACAATAGTGTTCTTGAAATTGCAGAGCCAACATGGGATGGCACTATCAATGGGTGTTGAGGATGGTGAACATTAGGCTCTTCCTTTTTTCTCTTTTTGGGCCGGTAAATTGGCTTTCTTGCAAGGATCGCTCCTTGACCAAAAAGAGCCTGCCTGAGAATACAACGGATCGTGTTCCAGCTGCACCAAGATTAGGGTAAGGTACCACAGAATCCACGACCAATTTCGGGGATTTTTTGTTCAGGAATCAAATTTGGATTGTCTATTGCACACAATTTCAGGCACGCCGGGAAACAACGCATCATTGTCCACGACATCAATGGTGGTGCCAATGACATTTGCCGAATCTTGGCATTTGCCGAATCAATGACGACTTAAACTTCTCAGACTCAAAGATTATTGCATGAGCATTGCGCTGCAAGGACATGTTTAGATTCAACGCGCAAGTCATGGGCTTCGGGGCTGGCGGCTGGCAGCTTGTTTGAAATCTTGGTGTTCGGAGTCAACAGTGCCAGACGGCGAACTCTAGCCCGCAAAATCCGCCTTTAATACCAGTGTGCTCGCTGAGGATGGAGCAGATTTTAAACTCCTTTGGCGACATTGTCACGAATGCCTCGGACTCCCTGCGACTGCACGAGGAGTGCGATTTGTTGTCCCTTCGGTTGGACAAGGTGCCGCTCATAGTTTGCTCTCCAGATCAACATGTAACTTGCAGGGGTGGTTTTGTGCACTGGATGCTAGTGTGCTATCTAGAGGTGCTTGTGGTAGTCCTGCTGTTAGACCTGGGTAAATAGTCCGTCTCGAATGCAGAATTACTGTTTGATTCTGTCTTGAATGGTAGTGCCTCTGATCAAACACAATCCTTGACACCCAAGGTGTCCAAGGGGCAGGCGCTGGTCCAAGAGCGTTCCCATGAATTTGGTTGAATATGCACATCAAGGATTCTTAGCCTTTCCTTTGCTTGACTTCGATGATTCTATGCCCCGTTTCTGCTGGCTGGAAAGCTACTTAGGCCCCAAACCTTTCGCAATTCAAGTCCTGCATGCTGGCCTCGTTGCGATCCCTTCTTCCCAAGGCTGTGATCAGAGTTGGCATGAAAATCAAGGACTGTCTAGAACCTAGAGATTGAAGTCAGGAATGGGACACCCAGTACGAGGTCGCTTGGAATTGGCTTTGGGATAATGTGGCGCAGCTTCTGGCCCTTCGGTTGCAGGGTTGTGCAAGAGATGCCATGGCTGTTGGGCAAGACTTAGGTGAAGACTTTGGGAGCTTCTTATGCATGGGAGGCCAGATGCAACGACCAAGTTTGTCAACCTGGATGCAAAGCCTGCCTTTTTGCCAGGTTGCAGTGAACAGGTTTTTTGCTTCTTTGGTCGAAGATACTCGCGGCTTGTCTAGCACAGTGTTCTGATGGTTGGGGGTTGGCTTACTTTTCCTCATGATTCTGCTGTTTATGTTTCTTTTGACCTTCTGCTCTTCATCCCGTGCTCATCCTTACTATATTAAAACATCTTCTTGTTTCTGACACTGCGGGCGTCGTTCATCCTAGGCTACCAACTACGCGCGTCCATCTATGACCGTTGCCAATCTGCACTATTCACAGCATGCTTGGGACTTTGCCGACGGCATTCTGGAAAACTAAGCATACTATGCACCCAATAATTTCTTGTGCGGGGATGACTGAACTTACCAAGCAGCTTCTAGCAAGTGATTGCAAGGATTCTTTGACTCGACTCCCGCGGGCCAAGAGTACTTCAAACAGTCTGACACACGCTTGCATTTCATTGTGGAGAAGGCCTGATGAAGTGTCTTCACCTACGGACTGTAGGCCTTGACGTGATTGGCTGTTTGTTAAGATCCTCCTCTCGGAGGATGCTGCAGCGTGCTTTTTGCGTTTTTAGTGTCTGGCAATTCGCTGCAGGTATTCACTTTTTCCATGGAAATCTACGCTGAGCCATGGCAGGCCTCTTCCATTTACAGGAACAGCTGGTGCCACGGGGGTTGCAGTGGCAGGAGACATCGAGTGAAAGAAAGACGTGATAACAACTGTTGATTCTAAGTCCACACTGGACAGTTCCAGATGTTCTCACAGCTTACCAAACATGTTTCAATTTGCAGATGATTGATGATTTATCAGCGCTTGGACTTCGACATGTGGGCTATGGAGTGCCAACAGAAATGTTTGCGCCATTCGTCACGCCCTTAGACATCAGCAAGGGTCCGGAAGGGTCTGGAAGGGTCAAAGACCGATCAAAGATGCTACGTGACTCAACCCATCTATGAACCAAGAGCGCCAGCTGTGAGTTGATCGCTACTACAGGGGAGGCCATCGCTGTTAAGAAATAAAGACACAAAAAAAAAGAAATTCGGAAGATGGACGTCAGGTCTGTGCGTTCGTTTCTTTGTTGTCCAAGAGCGCCACCTGGGAAGCTGGTTGAACCAAGGTCTGTGCATGTGTGGATGTTATACGCGGGGCAACGGCCACTTGGCAAATGCAAGGCGCATTATGTTTATGTACGAAAAGTTTTCCGCATGAGCTATATATTGCAAGTATAGTATGTATGTGTCCATATGTTACAAGCCTATGACATATGTGCACATCTCTACGCTATACATATTTGGTTGAGATGTTGGTAGGCAAGAGGTGATTTTCGTACCATTTATGGTCCCACACTTTTGGTACCAGTCTACCTCAGGATGACGCGGTCGCCGTGCTTGGCTTCAAATGGTCCTTGGGCATTGTTTCCAAGCAACTCGCACGGTGCCTATTCGTTGAACGCGTTCAAACGTCAATTCGTGCCTTTTTTTCCTTCAAGGTCAGGACTGTGGCAGAAGGCTCAACCATCGTGATGAAGGCCATTTTCCTGGAATGCTTTTTTTTCGGCCCACAAACATGTGGGTTGCCCTGAGGCCGTGAACGCCAACTCCAAAAAGATGTTGCCACTTGGAAATGACATCCGCAAACGACAAGTGTTGACCACTAGGACACACCACTTACTGCAATGACATGATGATTCACATGCTGACATGCTCATAGCGTGTCCCACTCGAGCTTGGCTCGAACTTGAATAATTCAAAGTTACCTGTGCAGGTATGAAAATAGGAGAAACCATGCTTGAGATCGAACTTGAAGTCAACCTCCTCCCCCAAGATCGCGGCTCGCTCCCACGTCGGAGACAAATCATGCAAACAACATGATTAACAACTCTATAACACAATAAATAAATAAGCAACACACACACACATATATATATATAACACATATAACACTGTCCTGGTGGGGGTGTGTTCTCATGGGGAAAGAGTTGCGACTTGCAGACTTCGAGCTTGAAAACTGCTGAGATGACAAACCAGCATCCCAAATGGCACAGAGAACCAACAGTCTTTCAGATCCGTATGTTTGAAGAATGTTGAATTCCCGAACGTGAGAATTCAAACTTTGTTGGCACCCCGTGCTAGGCTAAGTGGAGCGAACACTTCCCTCCACACTAAGGAGGTTTGAGTGTGTATACTGTATGTAGATGCTTACCCCAGCCGGGATATCTCTTGAGTAAAGCACACCTATATGGTCTCCAAGAATTCTTTTGAAAGTTGTGTTTCTGCGGGGCTAGATTGTGGACCAGTTGAACATCAAGTACTACGGAAAGATACGGAAAAACGGGGTTCTGGAGGGCACAGGGCCTCCCCCGAAACAGACACACAGCACCGTAACAAGGGTATGTGCAGCAAGTGGTGCCGGAAGGCGCTTCAGCATGGTTAGCAAGCAGTTTGTATGGAACATATGGCAATAGCAAGGTTGTGCACCTCACTACCAGAAGCTTCCTGTACTAGTTGAACTTGTCAACCAAGTATAAGTAGCCCGCTGGAACTGGAACTAAACATTTAAAGCTGGAGCTCAAACCAGCAGTTCCCTCTGGGGCATGGTTTTGACATCAGCAGTAACCAGTACTACCCGTCGTGTTTGGCAGACTGAAGGAAAGCAACATGATATGTCATATACTGTGTTGACAGAACAGAAGCACATCCACATCATGATTTGAGTTTAGTATGCTTTTCAGTCTTGAATCAATAACAGTTGAAGGCAGCGAGCGATTAGTTGTGCTCCCCGTGGGCAGCGTTTCCAGTGGCTTCTGAAGGTGCAGGCGGGTGAGCAGAGAAGGATTTCACCTATATACGTTATGTCCCAACAAACCGACATTATATTGGTTTTGGAGAACTCGTCGAAGAATGCAGGTGGGTACGCAGTCAATATCTCCACTGTATTGGGCCATTCAAAGTGGCAACCTTGCTGCAGCAGAGGCCTGGGTGTCTTAGTCTTAGTTTCTATTATTCTATCGTTGGCTACAGGTTGGGCTTGACTTCCGACGATGATCTGTGACAGGCCATCATACAAGATTTGCTGGTCTTCCGGGCCGACCGTGAGAGATACTACTACGGTGCTTGTCTGACATTTCAATGACTCGAGCACCGTAGGTACCTGGTTGGTTCAAGTTGGTTCCAGTCGGTTCAGTGAAAATCCTGAGGCAATGATGCCCTTTTCGAGCGTCACCAGGACATCATCAACTGCTTGTGCCGCGAGGCAGCTTGCATGGACAACCTCAGCTCAGCCACAGTTGTTCAACCTTGGAAGGCTCCTATGCTCATACCGACCCTTCTGGATGGATTGATGTGGCGATCTGCCCGAACAGAAAAGGGCCTGCGTAGAGTGAACTATTATGCAACTCGGCAAGGTGCCGAGAGTTGGGCCACAAGGGTGTCGCCCCAGAGGAGTAGTAAGGCCTGGAGCCCCTAGTGCTTGTTCCTAGTAGCTTTTTCAGGAGCCCCTAGCAGCGTCCTTGCTCCTAGTAGTAAGGCCAGGAGCCCCTAGTAGCTTCTTGTTCCTAGTAAGGGCCAATTGAAGGTGCCCACTTCTAGGTCAAGAGTATTAAACCGCGTTCACGTCAGCAGGATAGACTCGCGCTGCAGAACTGAGAATGCCGGGCCAGAACCAGTTCAAAGTCCGGATCGGATAAGAATTCAAGAAGGGCAGATTGCTGTACCAGCTTGCTGTGTCCTTTTGGTTTCTTGACGTGGGTGCTTCCGAGGTCAAGCATCTCCTTGTCAACCAGGACAGCACACCCTCAGAGTTGTGTTTGCATTCGCTTGTGAAAATAGAGTAGGGCCGTCAAGCAAATTTTGGGATCCTCCTTGTTCTTATCTATATATATCTTATCGGGCTTTTTGATACACATTTTGTCGGCATCTTTTACAAAGCGCACACACAGCAAAGAGAGGGGCATGTTTCTTCTCATAAAGTTCAATCCTTTTTGATTTACGAAAGCCGGAGATGCTCTAGCCTCATCCCACAGGAGGGGGGAGCCAGCAGAGTTCTTGCGTGAGATTTGTACCACGAAAGATCCGAAGATCATGGTTCATCCAGTTGTGGTGACAGTGTCTGACACATTGTTCCTTGACTGACTCCACCTCCAAAATTGTCTTTGCAAAGAAGTTGTGCTGCACTTGTGTGGCTGGGACAAAGCCAGTGCCTTTGGAATCCAAGGTGGAATGGTTTGGTGCGAAATCATTTTCTACTGTCACGGCTCTGGTTCTTGGTGAGTCTGGTCGTTTTTATGCTGAGCCAAGCAATTCTGCCGAAAGAGCCAGCTTTGGAGGGCATATTTAGCGTGCGAGTGGCCGTATTTTTTGGGCGCAGCCTCATGTATGCGGTAACAATGACCAGACTATTTTTGAGATGCTTGGCTGCATTTGCATTACACTGGGGGGCCAAGGTTGAAAGTTCTGACGAACAGGCCATGCACGACCGCAATGGTGTGTGCTGAGGATGCATGTGGAAGAGTGGCAAGGACTGTCGCAAAGGCAAAGTCTTTTACATTTTCAGATGCTTTCCGATGCCGAAGTACTTGCACAATGCCATGGCACTTGGTAATTTGGTTCCTCGACGAGTGAAAGAGTCCCATGATGCTTCTCTAGAAAGTACTTTTAAAGGCCGCTCTGCCCCCCTACCTAATAGCGATGGCCTCCAACCTAATAGCAATGGCTTCCCGCCTATATACTGCTATGGCGATGCCCTCCAACCTATTCAATAGCGATGGCCTCCAACCTAGCCTTTTTGGTTTTCAAGCTCGCAAGTTTGCGACTCATCCTAGGCTCTTGCAGTTTTGCTTATGCTGATGTGCGCCTACGAGCCGATGTACGTGTGCTTGATGTCTGATCCACAAGACTGGCCGACATATGATTGTGATGGTATTGAGGACACTGCCTATTCACTGTAGTGCATTTGCTTTAGTTTCTTTTCGTCCTTTACTTTGCATAGGCCAGGCGTGGCTTGCCTAAACTGACATCCGTTTCTGCCAGAGAGGGGGCAACCTTGCTTGTGGCTAGGATGTTCGATGGACGTATTCAGCTCTAGGGCTGCTTGCTATGGCAGTGCATTGGTTCTTGATGGTTGATCTTGCCGTCTTCTCAACCGGGCTATCGGCCTTCGTTCTGGTTTGTGCGCAAGCAGCCCGGTGTGAAAAAACGACAGGCCGAACTACTCAACAGGGACTTTTCTTCACATCCAGCTAATGGTCAGTGGATTCAAGGTTCTGAGTGAGATTGGCCGCTTCCTCGTTGCACTGATTTTCCTCCTCCTCACGTTTGGAAGTGCGATCAGTGTGTTGGAGCATCCATACTTTGAAACTCGGCTAGGCAATATATTCAATATATATATATATATGCACAGTATGTATGTTTTACTTCCTGCAAGATGCCGTGTTCTTGGCAGTTGCAGACTTTTTCAACGATGTGATATATATATATATATATATCATTCGGTGTGGGCCAAGGAAATGCGTGACATCCCGCCACGTTGCTGCATATATAAGAGGTCTGTTGTTGTTGTTGTTGTTGATGAGGGGGGGGTGGATATTGCACCACCTGAAGCACGCATGACTCTTTGATGCGGGGGCCTAGGAATACGGTGCTGTGTTTATTTTCGATCACCATTTTGCTTTATGAAGATGACTACCGACGCCTGGCCTGCATTGTGCTAGAGTCCTCTCAGGGAGTTGGGGTTCCAGTGTTGCTTTTTTGTTTTATGAGGAACCTTGATGGAGGAGCCAGCCTTGCTTACCGCAGTTCTGCTTTTTGCTCCCTGGACCCATTGTTGGAATGAAGATGAATTGGGGAACACAGTGCGCAAGTAACCAACCTGTGTGGGGGTAGATAGCTCAAAGTCAGGTTTTGGCATCCTCTATTTTATTGATGAACTTGCTAATTGCCCAGCTCAACAGCAGCTATGTGTACATCTACCAGGACTGATGCAGGGCGTGAGAATGTGCTTCTGAAACGGCAAGGGTACTATATACATTTAGATGACCATATGATGAAACCCAGCAGGTTGTGGGTTTGTGCAGTGGAGTTGCTCGTCAGGACATGGTGGGTTTTGCTCGGTTAAACCGAGCTCAGAAAATTGTGGAGGCAAAGATGTGGAGCAGAGAGGGGCCATGGCAGCCACGAGCAATGTGGAGTGAACTTCCATGACTTGGCAGGCCTTGGCGAACTTCAATCGCCAGCATTTTTCGCCTCTTGGACCTTCACATGCTTCTGAAATCATGAAGCCTGAAAGATAACAAACACAATGTAATACTATTTTACTATTTATACCTATTAAACAGGTCTTCTGTCTCTATAGCGAGAGACATGTCTTCACATTCTTCACTGAATTTGAGACTCTCAGTCCAAGACCCCAAGACCTGATGACTTTCAGCTGCCTCTAAGTTACAATCTATGCTGAGGACTTTCATAAACAGCATTGGTTTGGATCAGCCTTTGGAGTTCAACCAGGCTTTCAATTTGCATTGATTCAGTGTTGCGTCAAAAAAACTGCAATCTTGTCGACAATTTTCGTACCAAGTCATGCATTCTTACTTGCATGGCTGCATATGCCTGCTACAAAGTTTGGACCAAATGGAAATGATTTATATATGCAACCTCAAGCCCCCTTGATGAAGCAGTTGCACTTGTTATGGTTTGCCACCGAGCCCTCGGTTGAGGGCGATGTTGGAGTGGCGGGCGGCTTGCAGCTTACTGAGCCAGCAAGCGAACACGTTGTCCTGAAGGACCGCGAGTTTCTCAGGAACCTTTTGGTTCCTGGTAGTTTGGGAATGGATGAAATGAGACTCGTTAGAGAGAAAGTAGCCTTCAACAGATTCTCTTCAATAAGGCCACCCTTTAAGATAGGCCTCATTACAGAGGCCCTTCCTTTTTCCTTTTTGTTTAAATTACTGCAGCGCGGCCAACTAGAAATTCGCATTCATCATAGTGCCTAGTGCCCTCACTTGGAGCTGGAGTCCTCCATCCAGGACTCCATCCTGCGCTTTGGTGGTTCCTGCTCCATGGAGCTCGAGTGGCCCGAAGAATCCAAGAGTCGTCATTGGCCCAAGAGTTTCGCCAAACTTGAGTCTTCCTTGCCTTTAACTTTACCCCTGAACTGAATGAAGACACGCAAACAGCAGCCTTAGCCTTCGCCCTAGGTGAAGACAAGGACCAAATATCAAAAGTGGAATCTTTGGCAAAGAAGGTCTTGCGCAAAGTCACTCAGGACGACTGGTGAGTGTGGTGTAGCTCGTTTGACGTGCTTGTTTGGCTGTTGGCTTTTTGTCGCATCAGGATTGCAAGCAAAAGCGCCGCGGGTCCAGCCTTGGAGTAAAGGAAGGCTCAATTTTCTCATTTTCTCGCTCTTCGAACCTTTTCAGCGAGAAAAATGCTGCAACTGACCACTGTACATAAGCGTTGCAGACTCATGACATTGCAGGCAGCAGCGGGTCACACAATGAGGGTTCGAGCGCGTAAAGCTCTCAGAGCCCGTGCGTAGACGTGTTGATAAATTTTGCAGTTCTGATTCTGGCTTTGCAGGTCACATGTGGATGACTGAGGGCATCTTAATTAGGCAGGCCGTTACCTCTTGCGGAAGTGTGTTCATTGCTGCATTTTTGCTTGTGGCAGGCTTCAGTATGTCTTCATTGTTTCACTGTCAGCGTCCCAAGTTGCCACCCGGCCAAGTCAGTGCAGAGAAGATCCTAGGTAGCTTTGCAAAATGCCGTTCCGGAGCTTTGCCGTCTTGCTGTGGGGTGAAGCTTTGTGGCAGTGCTGTGAGCGTGTGTGTTTTTCAGTCGGAACTTTTGTTGTTTTGATGTATTTTGGCCCGCCCAGCAGGTTCGACACACATCGCAAAGTGATGGTATCGGCATTTCGTTCGCCACTGCAGACCGGCAGTGTGCGATGGAATCAGATTGCCCACAGAGAGTCTGATTGGGCTGCCCATGCAGGGTGCGAAGGAAGGAGCCAAGTCTCAAGCATTACAGTAACCCTGCATGGAATGCCCATAGGCTTCATGCATGAAAGTGGTGACATATGGCCCTATTGGAACTCGCTCCAGGAAAACAGTGATGTTTTAGATAGTCTTCATGCTGAAGCGCCACGGCCTGCAAGTAGCCAGGCGTACCTACTTAAGCCGCAATCATGGCTTTCATGGCCGGGTTGCGGCTTCAGTTGCATGGTAATGTCATAGTTGAAAAAGACGCGCTCGAATTGCAGCCAGTTGGTGGGGCAGGAGTAGACAGTCAAGTTCCCGCAAGTGCGTCAAAGGATCTCAAAGAGCCTTCTCCGATATTGACCAAGGCTAGGGCATCCGTTCCAGCAGCTTCAAGCTCGCTTCGCCGCTGATCTCAGTACTGGTCGAAGAGTCTTGCAATGCTAGCAGCAATGCCCAAAGCCGACCGCAAAAACTAGGGAAGACTCAGGGAAGACGGATAGAGTGCATGAGTCAAAAGAAGAATGTCTTGCAGGGCTTTGATTTCACATCCAAATGGCACTACATGGCCTGCATGGATCGCATATTTCCACCACTCCTGTCTCTGAGGTGCAATTGATGGAGCGTGTCCAGCACGGAGGTTTGGAGCAAATGCTGTCCGCCGTTGCATGCTTGAGTTGCCTCCGGGTGCATTTTCCGTTGACTTCCAGCAAGCCAGGCACGTAACACGGCCTCACCTCTTTAACGGCTCATGGATGCGAGATGTCGCCTCCACAGGTGGAGACAAGCATGACCCCTCTGGTGAGACTCATTTATCCAAGAGATGTGCAGCGTTTTACTGCCCGAGGTTGCAACTCATCAGCAGCTCCTCGGTCATTTGCTGAGCATCAGACATCCTGACCGTGCACTTCTTTTCTCTATTGGACGTGCGGGCTTCTCAGGCCAGGCCTTGAAGTATGTCCCTGGTCCAGAGGTGTGCCTCCGAATCTTCAACTTGCATCTACCTCAGATGTCGCCTTTGTCGCCCTTGGCGCCATGCCCTCTCCATCGGTGGGTCATTCCACATAACATGGTTGATCGAGGCTGCATCCTCCCAAAACCTTTCCCAGCACGCAAGGTGACGAGTGCCACAAGCTGAACCATTGCTTAGCACAAAAAGCGCAGCTTGTTTACTTGAAGACCGCAGAACAGTTCTCAGCTTCAGAACGTAGCTCAACGCCGATGGTCGAGGTGCCATTATGTCCTATTACGATGGTGGGCATAAGCAAGCTTGGTCAGGCAACGGGCATTCAAATGAGGGATTTTACATGCGATGTGTGCAGAACACAAAGGCCCCATTAACCCTTGTGAATCATCAGCATAGTATTGTCAACATCCAAATTGGATCGGGGATTGAACACGTTGTGGTAAAGCTGTCGAGTCTTTGGCGATCATTGATTTGCTTTGTCACTCCATGCGCCTGACAAACAGCCTGTGAGGTTGGCATATTGCATTCTCCCAGTTCCTTGCAGTGTTGCCAGATAAGCTAGCCGCCGCCAATCCACCCAACTCACCCCGCCAGCACCGACCACAATGCATATCCCTCCTCCGAGGAGCGGAAGAGTTTCACCTTGGACCAGAGGACACAGTTGCTGAAGGTGAAGCTGTCCAACATCAAATGCCACTTTTGCGATGCTGCCAGGATGAGGGTATTGCCTACGGACGTCGGGCAAGATGCTCAGGGTACATGGTTGCAATATGTGAGACAAGTGGTGGTGGTGATGCTGTAGGGAGATGACAGTTGAGGTGGAGCTTTTGAAGGCGATACGAGAGCAGCGTCAACAGCTGGACATGAAGGATGAGCAACTGGAGGCAATTTGGCTGCTTGCAAACTATTCTGGAGCTTGATTTGTTGGCGAGTGCACTGAAATGTACCGCAATGTCTGCCACACCACAGAAATCATCAGAAATCAGTTGTTTTACTTTTGATTCCCTGTCCCCGTGGAAGCAGGAGCACAAGCGCAAGTTGGAGCACTTCCAAGAAGAGTTGGCCAGATGTTTAGACCCAGACGAGGCAAGGCGAGACACAAGCATTTTCACATCCAACAGTGCTGTAATTTGGGAAGCCCGTGTGGACTTGTGGCATTCAATCCTTTTTGTGCTTTGATTTTCCTCGGTTCCTGCGGAGGCCAAAATCCTACGTAGCCGCCTCGCTCATGCCAACGCGATGCCCTTACAGCTGGCTAGAGTTCCAAAAACGCGTGGTATCAGAATGCATGATGTAGGGCAATGTAGGGCAATTCGATCTGCTTAGGCACAAATCACTGAACAAGCCGAAGAGATTGATGATAAACGTTCGCAGGCAGGCTCTTTCCTTCTGTCTGATTTGGAAGACCACTAAATTGTAGCTTCTTCGCCCCTTGTTTGGCAAAGGTTCGGGTGCTTGAAGGTCAGGTGTCAGTCTTAAGCTCTCACCTGAAGCAAGAGTCTTTTCCTCAACGAGTTTACGATGCTTGGGACTTTCTGATCTCGTTGCCGTGGTGCCATCACGTGGGATAATGTGCCTTCAAGTGCTGAGGGCAGAGAAGAACACTCAGCTGATTGCCGAGCAGTGTGCACTTCGGCGACAGCTGGAGGCCGCAAATGTCCAGGAATAGGAAGACAGCTTTGAATAGCATGACGGAGCTGTGTGAATCTCTGGGAAGCCCCGTGTTGAGGCAGAGTACGCGCTTCGAGGCGAACAGAAATCCTGGCAGGCCGAGGGATCTGAAGGGATCCCAAGGGATCCCAAGGGCTGGTTGGACACTTGGCCATTCTTGGAGTAACTCGAGAGTCTGGAGCTTTTCCTGCTGCATGCGGAAGTGGACCTTAGTGCACCTTTGCATGGCAGGATTGCTTCGAGCAAGAGCAACAAAAGTTGCAAGCTTAAAGCTCTAAGAGACGAGATGGGAGAGAGTGATAGAGTCTGTAGGTCTATGGGGGGTGTCGACTGCCCATGGCACAGAAGCCAGAGTACTACAAATAGCTACACTAAGGGCAGCAACCCTTCAGCTGCGGCTGGAGGCGCAAGTGAAGGAGGCACCCCTTCATGGATTAATGTTGGTCGAGTAGGATTACTGTATATATATATATCACGAAACCTGAGTTCTCCAAAGTTTAGCCTCAGCATGTATGACTTTAGGGAGTGAGCCCTTCGATTAAGTTCGATTGCATTTTTGACTCCGGTCCTCACCTCTAGGTTGCATCTCTTTGATCTTCACCACTGGATTGCAGAGTGTCATTTTCATGGTGTCAGCTACTGCTTTGGATGCATCACGTTATTTGAAGGAGTTGTCTGCACGTGAATAGACAATGAATGAAGATGAATGAAGACTGAAGGAGTAGTTTGCAGGGGCATGCGGACGATCATGGCTGCAGATGTGCGACAAAGTTGGGTTGTTGTCTCTCCCTACGCCTATGCCTATGCCCCTTGACTGCCATGGTGTCTTCAGTCTTCAGTGCAGTGCTTTAGAAGGCTGGGTGACAGGGTAAGGGATGCCTGTGGCTGAACCTTGGTTGCTCGGTCTTGAGCAGCGGATGGGGCACAACAGGAGTCTTAGGAACTCAATTTGCGGTGTTTGGGACTATGAGAGGTCAGGATAGGTTCAGTAACCTGGTGCTTTGTCGGCAATGTTCGTGCTGTACACGGTATGGCCTAAAGACTTGATTGCCACTGGTCCACTTCATAGATTCGGTGCGAAGATGAATGGACTTTTGGAGATTCTTTGGTTCACTTTGAGTTTGTTGAGGCGCCTGCAGTGGAACTCGGCTTCTCCCTAACAGTATAATGGATGTTTGTGGGCCAATGGCACCGATCGCCAGGCAGAAGATTCTGTTGGTGGGGTGAAGCAGTCGGCAACTTGGGTGTATATAAGTCAAACGGTATGAACTGTGTGTGCAACTGGACAACATCGTTGGAGTGTTTGCTTTTGGCAAGGGGCTCGTGATAGCTTTGGGGAATCCACTTTGAGGAACATCCAAATCATTAAAAACTCAGGCCTTGGACAGGTTCACCCAGGGCTGCGCTTTCACCCAGGTCCTAGGAACCTGGCGCGGGTCATGTGGAAGAAGAGTGGCATGGCAGGGTCAGAGAGACTTGAGCCATGGACCATTGCACGGTTGCAGTTCTATACATACAAGAAAGGGAAGGAACATACCTGGACCTGAGCAGGTGTCAATTGTAGGAGTGGTGATACAAAGGCATGCAAGTACATTCAGTACAATATGACCGCTTACCAGCATGTTTGAATATGCTTGGCAGGGAATGCAAAGATGGACAAACCAGTCTCCTGGTCGATTCACTGAAGGTCATGATCGAAGCCATGCTGAGGGTGGTTCGAGCGAAGCCCGTGGGGATTTCCTTTTGCCTATCCCGATGTCCTATCTATGGTGCAGACCAAATCAGAAAAGTTGCAGCTGTCGAAGAGAAGGACTCGTGAAGAGATAAGGGGGGGGCAAAAGATCGTAGATTGAGCTCAAGACATTAGCTGGGATTTCTGGATTGCAGGTGGGATGGAAACTCGAGGATCCAACAAAACACATGTTTACACTCCAGTTTGTTGGCATCGGCGCAGAGAAGGGCAGAGCGGAGCCCGTTTTTTCTCGTGCCCTGCCAGCCCATCAGCTTTACATGCGTGTGCAAAATTCAAAACGGCCGTCGGGTCAGTGGTCTCAGAGTGCGAATTGACACTTTGGATGTTTGGATGGTCATTGGGAGATTGCGTTGAGCGGAAGGCAAGGGCAACTGGAGCAGCAAGGCAAACTAATTGGCACAGTGCCAGGCAGCACAGAAGCAATTGGCCGCTGAGACTGCCAAGCAGAAACTACAGGCCAACGTCACAAACTGCAAGTTGCAATTTCCTTGAGTTGCCAACGGGTGTGGTGTAATATTTCTTCCCATGCCACTATGCATCACTATGTCTAAGAGGTCCTGCGTAGGGCCTGAACCTAATCCCGCAAAATGCCAAACACTTCCTCATTTTCGCTGTCTCGCGGGACGTTTCGGCAGGGGCAGGTGCAGGAGCTTCAGGTGGGTCAGAGTCAAACACCGCATCATGGCAAGAAACCTTCCACAGTGAGGATTTTGGACCAAAACAATTACATTAATTGTATGGGTCTATATAATTCAAACAGCTCAGTTTGAGCCAATGGGCTGGCTGGGACAGCTTCATGGTTTCATGGCTTTATGTTGATTCATGCCAACTAGTATTTTCATCTTTTGATGTCATCAGGAACTGGCCAAGATTGGCCAGGAGGCCATGGACTTTAAAGCGAAGGCTGAGAAACTGGCGGCTGAACTTCAAGCTCGAGTCCATGTTTTCAGAAGTGCTTCAAGACGATGTTTATAGACTTTAATTACAATTTGTGTTGGGGCCTCAGGTTGCCCATACCATGCAAAGTCGTCTTCAGGGTGAGCCAGGGACTTAGCTGCCATTGGCCTGAAGTTTCAGCTGTTTCTTGCAGTAGTCCAAGGAAATCTGTGCTTGATATGTCGTTACTGAGTGGGCAGGCTTGATGCAGTGAAGCAGCAAAGTGGCAGCCTACAAGCGGCGTTGGATGAGGCAGAAGCATTTGCAAGCCTTCGCCGGGCGGGCTTGCCGGGGACGCAGGCGAATCGCCAATCTGCGAAGTTGAGTGTTGCGGAGCACAAGGCTGCAACTGCCGAACAGCAGGCCACCACTGGATGCAACTTACAAGTTGACAAGCTTTCAGGATGTTCAACCTCACAGCACACCATCATTGGAACTCTTGGATCAAGCACCCCTCCCAGCTGGATCTTCCCAGAACTAGGTTCAGCAGCTGGGATCAAGACTGCAAATTGCTGAGAAGAAGGCTGCAGAGGCGATAATGTGTGTTTCCATCTGGAATCTTGAACCACGAGTTCAGCTTGCCAAACCCTGAGACTTACACAGACTTACCTGGCTTTCCTTGTCAGGTGCCAGTGCTCGAGAGGCAACTGCAGGAGAAACAACAAGAGATGGAGAGTCAGGCCAGGGGCTACGGCTACTGTAGATCGAAAGACTCAACTACATACATACATGTGGCACAACGTGGCGGGTTTCTTGGTATTGCAGTTTGGAGGACCAGAAATGGCGCAAGCTATACTCCAGCTATCCGCTTGTGGGCCAGCTCTTGCCGCTAGACTTTGGCATGGTTTCCGTAAGAAAATGAGCTCAAGATAGCAAAACGAGAGAGAGAGAGAGAGAGTGTGATGTAGAGTGCATGATTTGGTGAAGTTTGGGCAAATGTTTGTGTGGTCTCACGTGGGAGGAGGCTTGATGTGATGATGCGATCTGAGGTTTCCAAACCAGTCCCAGCAAGCGGTTGTGGCCCCTCAAGGCAGCAAAAAGAGTGAGAGTGTTTAATGCCAATTTGGGGCGACTTGCGCACTATTCATGGGCTGCATGTCGAGGATATGTTGTTGTAATGTTGCATGGTGGCTGTGATCCACGGCGCGGGGAGGGAAGGTCAAGAAACTTACGACCGGAGCTGAGAAGCTGTGAAAGGTTGCGAGAAGCTGATCCCCGTTTGCGAGACTCTTTGTTCTGCTGCCAACAGCGCCACAGCGCCACCAGCCCACTCGCAGCGCCACACGCCACCACGCTATTCGCACTCGCACTGGGACTTCCCGTTCAAGATCTAAGATTTCAGAAGAAAGCTCTTCGATCCAGGTAGATTTTAGTCGCAAACAATACAGTTGCAGTGACTCCAGGTTCCAGATTCCAGATTCAAATTATTGGTGGTCGAAGTTTTTCTATCATGCACATGTATGTGTATGCATACAAGTGTTTTGTGCCACCACAAGCTTTGGCTCCGCATGCAAACGCGGCTTCCACACAAACCTTTTCCACAATAATTACTGTAGTAGAAATGACGCCAGCACTAGCAAGTGCAATGGAAAAGTATGTGGGTGGGTGGGAGGTACCACAGGTGTACCACAGGTGTACAATGACTCTGAGTGTGGATGGAAGAAATCGTGCACCAGCAACTGTGTAGACCACCAATAAAGAAACAAGTCCTAACCTGCACCCCCCATATCAATGTTGTGCTGATGGATGCTTGCGGTGGTGCAGGGTTTGTTCCATTCAGATTGTTTTTGTTGAGCATGGTTTGAACCCTGCAATGTTAAAGACGGAGCATGTGGGTTTGTAGTGTAGTATTATTTCCTAAAGGTGGTGCAGTATGCACATATACCTATATATCATATCGCATATATACACGCATACACACATACATTACACAGATACATTCATACATACACACATGCATACACACACACATAAACATCAGATTGCCAAAATTGCAGGGGCACGCACCTGTTGCAATTTGGGCGATCCCGATTCCAGGTGCAGAAGATGCTTTACTCTCAGTGATTTTGTATGGAACCCTTTGCCGGCCAACTTTGGTTTGTGTGCATTGCATTCATTTGACTTAATTTGTCGATGCAGTGTGGATTCTGCTTTCAAGGTGCGTTCTAAAGAATGCCGAGGTACCAGCTGCTTCAAAGGCACCTGCAGTCAGTCAGGACATGCGGAATCAGTCAATTAGTCAGCTTATCGTGTCAGAGCAGAAGCAGCGGCTCTCCAGAGTTTCGGATTCAGGGCTGCGCAGCTACACTTCCATCAATAAGATTCAAGGATATTCCTTTAGAACTCACATGTCACAAGCCTGACCACATGGAACTTGCAATTCTTCAGTTCTTTACTAGTTCTTTACTACAGTAATAATTTTTTTTTTTGGGACCTTTTTGCTTGAGCAGGCGTTTTAAGCCCACATTTTGTGTCCTAAAGTGCAAGTTGTTTTTTTTGTAGAACTTCAACTTCGGAATCATGTGGACTCGCTCTCGCTTGTGCCAGTTTGGTGGTGGATATGGGGTGTTCCCAAGACCTCCCTGGAGCAGCTTGACATCCAACAGCAGAGTGTCGAGCAATTCCATCCGGAGACAGAGATTCTGGACCAAAGCTAGAATCCAAAAGGCAGTGTCATTTTCAGGAGTTGCAATATCAACATGGGCACGACACTTCGCATGCAGCCGGATGGCGAAAACAAGAGATTCCAAGCAGAGCCGATCACAATCAAACAGTTTGCAAGTCTCAGCATGTCACAGGAGCTTTGAGGGTACAGTTTTTCGATGTACTCACCGATCTGAAGCTTTGGGGGGGCTTGGACGCCCACTTTAGCGTATATGTCCCAGATGCTCCTCAAATGCACATGACCCTGCCGTACCCAAAGAAATGCGATGATTTTCCGGTTCTACTGTTTCTCTCTGACATGGGATGCAGTGATCTCGACGTTCTGCAACAAGGAAATGTGCTTGAGCATTGCTCTTCATGCGGTTTGATCCTGGTGTCAGCAGACACATCTCCACGTGGTCTTGCAGATTCAGATGGCCACAAGCATGGTGTTGGTATTGGAGCCAGCCACTATGTGGATGCTACTGAGGCACCATGGAATCAGCACTACAGGATGCGAGACTACCTTGAAAACGAGCTGCTGGAGATCGTGCACGCACATTTTCCAACGTGCGGATCAGAAGGGGTTTCAGTCATGGGGCATGGTATGGGCGGCATGGGGGGCTTTGTCTTTGGCTCTTCGAAGTCCATCCGCCTTTCGTTCTGTCTCGGCCATGGCTCCCACTTCGCACCCCACCACAACCGAAATCACTCGAACAGCCTTCACGACATACCTTGGCAAAGATGAGAAGAACTGGACAACCTATGATCCTGTTTTGCTGATGCTAAACTATGAGAGCCGACGAGCTCCACCTCCAATTCTGCTGGATGTGGGCTTTGAAGAGACGACAAGCTATGTTGAAGATGTAGTCAAGCCCTTTGATTTTGTGAATGCTTGCCACACCAAGCGCGTCCCAGTTGACTTCAGATTGAGAGCTGGGTTTGATCACAGTTTCTTTTTTGTGGCATCTGTCATGGAGGAACATGTTGACTTTCACTCAAAACACTTGGATGACCTGTAGAGTCCAAAAAGGGCTTAAAGTCTGTAAGTAGTGAAAAAGGTGAAACGCAGCCTGCAGATGCCATCACCACACGGAGACTGAAAGGTTGCTGGACAGGGAAAGTATTTTTGACTCTGCGAGGATACTGTGGCAACTCCAGCCATGGCCACACTCAAGACCGAAGCCCTGTCAAAGGCAATGGCTTGTTTATGTAGTCTTCAGAGTTTAAAGTTTGCTTGCAGGAGGTTTTGCAGAAATTTGATGGGTATGTGAATTTGTCGTGTACAATGAGCATTGATCAGGCGGGAACAGCTTCAGCTGAGCAAGATGCAAGTCCCGAGCCGACAGCTGAAGGGCCTTCAGGGCTCAAGGGTCCCGAGCTCTCAAAGGAGCAGGTCCTAGGTGCTGCCTTGGGCACCTTGAGCGGCACAGCTTCAGCGACACTGGGTTCTCTCGTGGTTAGCCAGGACCCGACAGGAAGTTGTTTTTGTGACATTCTCAAGTATACAAATACAGTAAATATAGATTAATAACTATATCTATTATATGTATATATTATAGATTTTTACGCATGTATATGTACAAAACTGCAAAATGCATATCATGAAGCTATGTACGCTGTATCACCCACGCATCGGACGGAATCACCGCGACGATGGCATGCCGGATGCTCTGATCCGAACATGCAATGAACCCCTATGCACTGTACAATCAGGCAGAAAGAATTGGCGTTCGCCACGACTCGATCGTGCGACCCGCTCTGTTGCAAACAGTCTGTGCTATGTAAAGAAGTGCAGAATCCTGCATCCAAGGAATCGCACCAACAATAGCGCTCTGAGGTGAAACCCGACCCATCGATTTGACGAAGGTGGACGAAAATTCTCCTGAGCATGCCTGTATGGTTTGATCTTTGATCAAACATTGAAAGGCCTGCCGTAGCATGCAAATGACATGGTCAAGGCAGAGTAGTCGCCTGTGACCCTGTAGCCTAAATGATGAAAAACTAAGGCCAACTCGCAAAACGCAACAGCGCTGTCCGGCTCACTCCTCCAAAGCAACCTGCGCGCAAAGGAACAAATGATCCTCCAGTCTTCAGCAGAATGTCGCCACCGTGCAGGTGGCGGATGTTGGGCAGGGATCTTGGCCTTCCAACAAAAAAAAGTCGGACTTCAGCGAGCTCCAGTTCCACTTGGGGAATGCCGTCTTGGCTGCTCCCAAAGACATGCTAGTGATCTGCACAACGTCGTTGTCTCCCTTGGATTGCACCTCGTGGGTAGAGAGGTGGCAGTGGAGGCGGACAAGCCATTCCTGGTGTAAAGTTGCAGCTGCTGTCATGGGCCCTACCATCCCCGGCACAACTGGCGCGATGCGCAAAGCACATGCTTTGGCTGTAGCATCGGCACGCCTGTTCAACCTAACGTGTCCGACAGTAGAGCCAAGTGCTGCAATGATTCTCTCATCCAACATGTGATCCGGAGTACCTTCACAAAGGTGGGCAGGAATCCAAGAAACAACCAGTGTTCTTGGGTGGTCGCAAGTTCTGTGTTGTATGACCAGCTTGATAGCGTGCCACCAATCTTGGCATTTCCAATGCGCACCACCACGTCCGCTTGCGATGAGAGTGCCGAAATTCTTAACAACCGCGCCATTGTCACAGTATACTTGCAGTGGGCCTGTAGTCAGCTGGAGTGCAGTCCATACCGCCCACAGTTCGGCGACTTAGCTTGACAGCCCCCAACGCTTGACGCGTCCGGTACTGATTTGTTGCCAGTCTTGCCGATCACTGTGAAAGTGGCTGTCGTGAGCCAGAAAGAATGAGGCCACACGACGGAGCCGTCAGTCCACACCTCTGTGAGTGGCCCATTGGCAACAAACGGGGCAGCCTCAGTTGGATCGGCGGCTTCACCCTGGAGCCTGAACCGAGAAAGTTTGTAAGGATGTTCAACTAAACCCAGCATGTGAAAGTTCACCCCGAGGTCATGGAGAATCGGTGCCCCGACCATGGCATTATAACTCGAACAATTATGCACTAGGTGATCAAGGGATTCTCGCTCTACTCCGCAAAATCGGCGCAGTGCAGAGTCTGACCATCCAGCTGCATGCAGCCTATCACGAGTGAGTGTGCAGCCTACGATCATGGATTCACAGTGGGATGTGGCCGGTGGCGGGATTGGTGTGCTGAATGTGGGTTTACCCAAGAAACTTGTAGAGGCATGGAAATCAAGCAAACCACGTGGTCTTATGAAGTCCTTCCTAGCACTGTGTCCAGCAAATTTGTATGCGCATTGTCGTGCGATCTGCTGCAATGAGAGACATCATGGGGCGTGGCTGTGCCTAGCCAGAGGGGCTCAGAATCACGAAGTCGAATGCCCAGACGAGGCGTAATCTTCAGCCCGAAAGTCTGACATGCCAACACAAACTTGCGAAGAAGCGAGTGTTTGTGGTCGTACCTGGTGCCCCACATGGCGCGGAGTCTACCCACGGCTGTGGGACAGTGTTGACAGTACCTGACCAGATCAATGATGCAGCAGTGGGCCTGTGCGAGTTGAGGGTCAGCCCTGTGGGGCCTACCGTGAAACAATTGACGAGCCATTTAGATCTAGCCATAGGTCTCCCTTGCCACAAAGCTTTAGCAACTGCCGTGTGCATCTTCTGCAAGGACTGTTTGGGGATCCGGGAAATGTGTGCGCCATATGTAATGGCGGGCAGAGCCTTGGCCCCAGTGAGAAAACATTTGACTCGCATTGGGAGAGGTAAAGCGCCTATGCACTCAACGGTATGGCAGAACTTTTGGTGGTGCTTCCGAAAATTGACAGTCATCTTTCTGCGAGGTGTAAATCTTCACGCCTAAGGCCTCGAAAGTGTGCGCAAGTGTCATTTCTGGTTGCTGGACTGCGTTGCGAGCTGCAGTGTTAGTGCCCCAAACCACGGATTTACCATCATTCAACTTTTGGCCATTCAAAGAATCACACATCTTGGTGATGCGGGCGCCACATGTATGCATCAACTACATGCACGCATTGAAATGTCAGGGAGGTGCTGCAACAGGTGCGCCCACACTTTGGTCTGCACGTTGACTGCTATTAGGGAAAGCGAGCGCCCCTGAGCGACTCCATTGGAGGCCGTAGTAGCTGTGGGACTCATCCACCCTTTGTAGCACATGTGTCTATGGAGGCCTTTGTAAATCTTGGAGAAAAGATTAACAAAACCCTTCGGAAGGCCGAACGCTAGGAACAGTGCGCAAGTGTGAGAGGGAATGATTCTGTCGAAGCATTTGGCCTTGTCAGGCTTTATACCAACTAGCTCTTGTTGCTGAACAGCGGCCTCGTCAATGTCGAGTCGCAATGCAGTGTGCAGCATGGGCATAGTGCGCCCGCGAATGCCACCGACAATGCAAGGCGGCATGGTCAGCTGCTGCCATGCTTGGAGTTGTTCATAGCGAGCTCCGGTGTAAGCCAATCGCAAAGCTGGCAGAATGGTTATCAAGCGCTTATTCATGGCGTCAGAGGGCCCGGGTTTGTGCAAGATATTTGCTTGGCGCAGGTCAACATTTTTGGAAGCTGGTCTCCAAATTGATTTTCGGCCCAATTGAAGAAATCCGCAACAGGGGCAAAAACACTACGTGGTAAGGCTTGGAGCTCACTGGTTCTCCATCCATCCAAGCCCGGTGCAGCATGTGTTTTTTCTACGTTGGGCCACTTTGTAAAAGGCCTTGGCATTGATTGGGGAAACTCAGCTATGTACGCTGTATATATATATATATATAATGTGTACCTATTTATGTTCACATGCTTATGTGCATATTTGACAATGGGTATGCAACGTACTAAATGCCGAGGCATATTTTTTGGTGGCTTTCGCGCTGACCGGGCCTGGTTTTTGTCCAGGATGAAGCTGGGGCGTCCGCAACGCTGAAGAAAACTGCCTTGCTTGAGGCCAAGGACACTGTACCAAGAGGCAAGACAGCTACTGTAGTTGTTGCTGTAGGATTTGTATGGCGCAGGATTCCAGCGGCACAGCTGATGTCAGGCTACAGGTGCAACGCGGAGAGTGCAACTATATGTTTCTTTTGTTTTTTCCTTCCATTCGTTCCACTTTGCTTAGATGTTCACATTTTTCTTCAACCCTGACGCTAGACATCCGATTCCCTTATATCCGAAGGCGGCTGCAAGCGCTGCTGAGGCAGCAAGGGCGTGTGGGTGGTCACGGCTCACCCACTAAAGCATGTGGCCGGCGCAATACTGAAAGTACAAAGAACGGCAATTAATGCTCGGTGGTAAAGCAGCACAGAAACACACACCACAGAAGGCAAGCTTTGTGAGGCAGGGATGAATGCGGAATCAACGGGTGGTGTTCAGGACTGCTTGAAAATGCCAGCTGCTGCATTGACACCTTGTGACTTGTTTTGCTTTGCCATTAGGATCTGCCGACAGTGAAAGCGAAGGCCAATATATACTGACATCATGTTTTTGGGTACTGAGCTTTGGAGGGGTGGATAAAGCAAACCAGCCCAGACAAAGGCAAAGCAGACAAAACCATTGTGTGAGTTTTCGGCACGAAACCTTCGAGACGATCGATCGATGCTGATGTGTTTTCACTTGTGATTGTGCGCTCAAGCAAGGGCGGGCACGCGCGCATAGCTAGAGCCAATTCGGATACGCCTTCGGAAAATCATGTGCGCTTGAGAGGTGCATTTCGGTTCCTGAACTTCGTGTGTCAAGGGATCATTTGTTGTTGGTGGCGCGGAGCCTTTTGTGCATTGGTTGGTTGCACATTGTACATTGAGCAACATTGTCATTGCTTGCGATTTGATCGTTGGTTGAGTTGATTGCATTGACATTGGTTGCTGTCGGTCGTACATTGTGCATTGATGGCCACAGGGACTGCAACGCAAGGCAGTGGGTCGGCTTCGACTGCTTATGTTGGAAAAGCTCACGAGAACGTTCCTGAGTTTTCTGGCAAGTCGAGCGACTACAAGGAGTACAGGAAGAGGTTGCTCCTGTACGAGAAGAAGATGAGTTTGGCCGGCAGGTCCTCAGAGACCAGTTTCAATGTGCTGGTGACATTGAAGGGTCGTGCATGGGATGCATGTGATGACATCTCCATGTCAGATCTTGAAGGGTCCACCGCCATGCAGAAGATTTTGGAACGGTTGGATAAGGTCTTCAAGTTCGACGCGATCACGGAGCTTCCTGGAGATTTTGAAGCATTTTTCTGCACGTTGCATAGAAAGAAGAACTCGACGTTGCAAGAATATGCTGGTGACTTTGAACGAGCATTGAGGAAATTGGAAGCCCACAATGTCACAATGCCAGATAAGGTTGTTGGCTGGTATTTCATGAGGAGAGCTGGACTGACCCAACAGCAGAGACAGTTAATCATGAGTGCATTGGGCACTGAGACATTGTCGCTGGACACGGTTCGCAAGGCTATGAACTTTGTCATTGGGCAGGACAGTACACCTGAAGGTCATTCGACCTATTCCACCAAGGCCTCAAGTCGTTGGCGTGCACCATACAAAGAAGCTGTTTACTATGGTGAAGAAGACGAAAGCTTTGATTTTGAGTATGGTGAAGATGCCGACGAGGAACCAGATTGCTTTTGGGCCGATGATGGTGGTGATGACGGAGAAGAAGAAGACGGCGATGATGAGATTCATGCAGTGAATGATGACCTTGCTGCAGAATACGATGAAGTCCTAGCTGGATATACCGAAGCCCGACAACGACTGAATCAGATGAGGATGAGCAGAGGATACTACCCGGTCGTTGCGATGATTCCAGAACAAGCTTCATCCAGTGGCAAGGGCAGTTTTTCATCGCCCAAAGGCAAGAGCAAGAGCAAAGGCAAGGGCAAGAGTCATGCTGGAAAAGGTGGAAAGCAGAATCCACGACCTCCACCTCAGCCAAAAGCCCGTGGCCGTGCAGCTCTTGGTGCAGAACGTTGCTTGCGTTGTGGTCAGGCTGGACATCGAGCCAAAGCGTGCCCCGTTGCTGGCAAGAGAAAAGCGGAGACAGATGCTGACATCAACATGGTTGCTCCATTCGAGTCCGATGAGCCAGATTCCATTCAGCTGGCAGTTGAGGAGAATGGCACTATGTCCCATGACATCGCCATGATGGACTGTGCAGCAGGTTCAGTGTTGACCTCAGAGGGAAGACTTCGAAAGTACCTCGAGATGTTGATGGCAGCAGGGTTCAATTTGAGCCAGATACAAGTCTTCCGTTGCAAGAAAGGCTTCAGGTTTGGCAATGGAGAGAAGAATATCACTTCTGTTTGCTTGCTTGTTCCCACGTTCATGGAGGGCCGCCGCCGTGACATTTTGATGTATGTCATTCCAGGTGACGCACCATTCTTGTTTGGACGCCCAATCATGGAGGCATTGGACATCACCATTTCCTATTCGGCAGGCAAGATCAAGTGGGGCCGCAAGGCATGGAAGAAGTGTGCTCGTGGCACTCGAGGCGAATTCATTTGTCACATGGCCTCAGATGTGTCAAGGTTGCTTGAGACGAAGCCTTCCAGCATCCTGCTCCCAGATGACTTTGAGCAACATGTTCACCCAGAGCCACTGTCCACCCAGATTTTCTTTGATGGTCAGGTGCAGTCGATGCTCAACGTGAGCGAGGACTCGGTGAACAGTGTCATTGATGAGCAGGAGAATTCAAGTTTCACATCAGTGACTACCATTTTGGAGTCACAACATCCAAGTTTCACATCAGTGACTACCATCTTGGAGTCACAACAGAGTCCATCGGCTTGTGAGAAGAGTGGACCACCTCCTGAAGACGCAGGGGCACAGCTGATGATGAGCCTTCAATGCAGTGAGATCACGATGGATCTCGAGTCAGATGATGACGTTGTGGTGACAGAAGAGTTGAGTTGCGATCCAAGGGCAAAACCAGATGAACATGAAGCTGCTTGCTCTCCGTCCTCCACGCCAGAAGACCGTGAAGTCTTCCAGAAGCTGCCATCCGGCAAGCTTCGACAGCTCATGCATGACACCGAGCGGAGGATCAAAGAGTTTGAAGATGTTCTCAAAGCCTCTCCACTACGGGACTATGACCGCAAGTATGTCCTGTGGGAAGTGTTTGCTGGAGAAGGTCGTGTGAGCAAGACAGCTGCAAGGCGACAGAACATGCAGAGTGAACGTTTCTCATTGAGTGATGGTTGGGATTTTGCTCAGGCCTCTCACAGAATGGCATTTCTTCGTCGTTTGAAGTCTGAGGAGCCAGATTGTGTGTTGATCTCCCCTATGTGCAAGCTATGGAGCAGTCTGCAAGAGCTCACGTGTGCAGCTCATGAAGGCTATGCTGAAACCCTGGACATTGCACGACAGTGGGACCACGACAACATCCTCATGTTTTGTTCAGTGATTTTTGAGCATCAGAGGAGGAAAGGCAAGCTGGCGTTGTGTGAACATCCCAAACGTTCACGTGCTTGGGCGACTCCAGCATTCCAAGCGATGAATGGGCATGATGCTCACGTGGATCAGTGCATGTTTGGTTTACGCCTTCTCAATGATCACAATGAGATGCTGCCAGTTCAGAAGCCCACGACATTTCGAACCACCAGAGCATCCTTGTCAGAGAGGATCAGCAAGCATTGTGATGGAACACACTCACACACTCACTTGGAAGGCAGTATTCCTGGTGTTGGTTTGCGTTCCTGGCTTGCAGAGAGTTATCCTCAGGCATTGGCCAGTCACCTCGTGAACGCTATCATTGCTGAGCTTGAATCTGATGACATCTTTGCTGTCGAGGATATGCCATCGGCTCAACAAGAGATTGCGGACTACATGGCTGGTCGTCATCAAGGAGCTGAACGTTTTGTCAGTGAGCCTCAGGCAGCAGATCCCAAAGATGACAAGAGAGCAGTAGCACTCGAGTCTGAAGAGTTTGACAGCTTGGATCCAGTGCGGAAGAACAGAATCCTACGATCCCAGGTTGGACCTCGTGCTGTTGAGTATGTGCAACGGTTGCACAAGAACCTTGGCCATCCAGGTTGGGAAGTTCTTCATCGCATGTTGAAAGAGATTCAAGCAACAGACAATGTTCTTCAGGCTGCAAAATTTTACACATGTCCGTTGTGCTATGCTCGCAAGCCTCCAAAGGCCAATCCACCTGCAAGTGGGCTGAAGTGTACTGAGTTCAATGAAAGGATCCTCGTTGACAGTCACTGGATTGCGTGTGAAGACAGCATGGTGAAAGAACGAGTTCCTGCACCAGGTACACCAGCAGCTCGTCGCAGAGAGAAGGACAAGAAGGAGAAAAGGCCAACAGGTCGACAGTGCGTGTTGACAATCATCGACCATGCCACCAGATATTGTGCAGTTCGGATCCTACAATCTGAGCGCGCTGATGAGTTCACAAAAGGTCTTGAGCGTGCTTGGGTGAAGCATTTTGGAGTTCCGAAGATTCTGCGCATTGACGAGGCAAAAGGTTGGTCGAGTCAGCATGTCAGAGAATGGGCCACACAGCGTGGTGTGACGCTGGAAGTGCAACCTGCTGAGAATCATAGCTGGCTTGGTGTTGTTGAGAGGAAGCATCAAGTTGTCCGACGAGCGTTGGAATTGTTTATGGATCAGTGCGACAGTCATGATCTCAAGTCGTTGAAGAAGGCCGCACTGTATGTTCCTCATTCAATCAACCAGCTCAGCTTTCATCGTGGGTTCACTCCTCAGCAGTGGGTTCTTGGCAAATCCATGACCTATGTTCACGGTCTCAGTGGAGAGTTTTTCAATCCTGACAAGAGGCCATCGATGAACAGGGAAATTTCGCTCAGATCCAGGCCAGACGGACAGAAGCTGCAAAAGCTTTCATTGCAGCAGATTCAGATGCAAAGTTGCGCCGAGCCTTCACTCAGAAGTTTGCTGAAATGCAAGAGGAGCTGGTGATTGGGCAAGAGGTTTGGTATTGGCGCAAGCATCAACGAAGGCTGCAAAAGTCCGGTTGGCGTGGTCCTGCGAGGATTGTTGCAATAGAAGAGCAGCCAAGTGTCAATGTGTATTGGCTTTGTCATGGCACATCGTTGTTACGTTGTGGTGCACGACAGGTGAGGCCAATGGTTGAAGACACTGGGATGCCGGTTGCGTGTGATCGGCAAGCAGCACTTCGTGACTTGCAAGAGTTGAAAGCCAGGAGCACCACACAGTTCAAGGATGAACTTCGACGCAGTAGCCAGATCGACGAAGCAGATGAGCTTGACGGAGATGATGTTGAGCTTGATGCAGAGTATACACCCTCATTGCCAGGAAGTGTTGATGAAGCAGAAGACCCTCGTTCAGATGATGATGCATCAACTGGCAATGCAAAAGAGACAGAAGAGCCCAATGTTCCTGGAGTGATCAGTGTTTTTCTTCCAAGGTTGCAGGCAGAAGATCGAGAGAGAACACCCCGACGTCGTGAGTCGGTGACTACTGCAGCCCCAACAGAGATGGAAGATGATACAGCACATGCTCCAGCTCCATCGAGTCCAAAGAGGAAGTCAGAAAATGTTGCTTCTGAAGAGCCACCGGGAAAAGCCATCAGGGCATCCAGTTCAGTGCCTGAGTTTCCTGGCGATCTTGGAGGAGGAAGCATCCCCGTGCCGGACGATGATGATCTGGTGATAGAAGATGTTTTTCTGACACAGCTTCCTGAAGATGTTCCATCAGGATGGCGAATTGTTGATGGTGAACTTGAGATGGACGATGTCTTGATGGCCGCAATTCGCAAAGGTGAGGTCAATGAACGGAAGCTGGATCCTCAGGGCCGAGCTCAGTTTGTTGAAGGCAAACGCAAGGAGCTTGATCAATATTTTAGCAATGCAGTATGGCAGTTTGCAACGACAAGTGAGATTGAAAGTGCCATCAGAACAAAACGTGTGATTTCTGCTCGCTGGGTTCTTACCTGGAAGAAGTTGGAGACAGAAGATGGCATCACCCGTTGGAAGGCCAAGGCCAGATTGGTTTTGCGAGGATTTCAAGATCCTGACATCTTGAACATGAAGACCGCAAGCCCAACTGCCGGTCGAACCAGTCGAACTATGTTGCTGACAGTAGCTGTTTGGATGGAATGGTCAGTGTTTTGTGCTGATGTTCAGGCGGCTTTCTTGTCTGGAAAAGGTTTTGACAGGGTGCTCATTGTCAGGCTGCCAATGGATTGTTTGCCGTTGGTCGATGGAGGACAGCAGAAAGTGTACAAGAAGCACTTGTACATGAAGATGAAGAAGAGTGCGTACGGCTTGTGCGACGCACCGCTGCTATGGTTTCAAGAAGCTGCTTCTAGGCTGACAAAGCGTGGTTGGTTGAGCCACCCACTAGATCAGTGCTGCTTCGTGTTGCCATCCAGCAAGGATCAGAGCTTGACAGGCATGTTGATTTTACATGTTGATGACATGTTGCTGGCTGGAAGCATGCAAGATGCTGAGTTTGCACAGGCAGTTGAGTTCCTTCGCAAAGATTTCAATTTTGGCAAATGGGACGAGTTGTCAGAAGATCAGTCGTTGAAGTACTGCGGAGGAACAATCCTGAGGAATCAGCATGGCATTGAGGTCAGCTACGAAGAGTATATCAAGAAGCTCTGTCCGATGACCATCCACAAAGGTCGAAAAGATGAAGACAGTGTGACACCACAAGAGGTCAGTGCAGCTCGTGGCCTCATAGGAGCACTACAGTGGCCTGCAACCCAGGGCATGCCGATCTTGTGCGCTTCGATGAGCATTCAGGCTGGTGAAGTTCCAAAGGGCAAGGTGCTGCATCTTCGTGAGTTGAACAAGACATTGCGTTTTGCAAAGTCGAATGCAGCAGTTACATTGAAGTTTCTTGGTTGCCCAGCTGGTGAAAAGAAGCGTGGTCAGGCTAAAAGTCTGAGTGATTTGTGCCTGGTTTGCTATGCAGATGCTGCGTTCAGCGTGAGGTCAGATCATACCTCGCAAGGAGGATTCATGATTTTGGCTTGTGAGAAAGGAGTCTTGCAGGGCCAGAAGCGACCAGCATCCATTGTTGCTTGGAGGTCGTTCAAAGTCCCCAGAGTTTGCAGGAGCTCTTTAGCCGCTGAGTGTCAGGCATGCGCCACAGCCTTGGAGGAGCTCCTCATGGTCAAGACATTTACAGAGTGTCTTCGGAGGCCTGGTGTCGCTTTGAAGGACATCAAGGACAGCCTTTCAGGTGAGTCAGCCATGGTGACAGATTGCAAAGCACTCTTTGACGCTGTGCATCGTGAAACGATTCAGCAAGCAGCAGACAAACGTGTTGCAATAGAGGGCTTGGTGATCAAAAGTTTGCTGGCAGATTTACATTGTCAGTGGCGTTGGGTTTCAAGTGAACGCCAATTGTCAGATGGCTTGACAAAGGTTGGAGCTCGACAGAACTTTGTTGAACGATACCGTGGTAGCCACATACAGTTGGTTGCTGATGAAGGGTTCGTTGCTGCAAAGAAGAAGTCAAAGGAGGAGCGGGCAAAGACGATCCGTGAGACTCGCACCACACGTTCTGACATAGCGCAGAGTTTGATTGCGCTGATCATGGCAGATGAGGTGACGAAGGCCGCTGCATCCACTCATGATGACTGGAGTTTCGGTAGCTTTGAGGCCCTCATTGTGTCGAGCATTGTTGGAGCATTGACATTGTTGTGGTTCCTTGGTCGGCTCGTGTTTTCGTGTTGCCCCACCAGAGGTGAGACGCAGTCCAAGGCAGATGAAGAGATCGCCCGACTCAAGCTGGAACTCCATGAGCTTGAGGATGAAATGGAGCGAGAGCGTGAAAGCATCTTGAAGGATCTGGAGAGAGAGGAAAAGAAGAACCATGATTTGAGACAGGAAAACCTCCGGCTTCAAGGTGAGCTGATGTTGGCGAATGAAGCAGTGCAGCTGTTGAGGACTGGTGCTGTTTCAGGACCTGCAGTCATGACAGCTCCAGGGCCGATCTACGTGACTCCCTCCGGTGAATGCTGGCATCGAACTCGCACATGTGGTGGGTCGAACAGTGTCTGCAAAAGACCATGCAACAGGTGCAATCCTGGCTAAGCTCCCACCGATGTGAGTTTTCGGCACGAAACCTTCGAGACGATCGATCGATGCTGATGTGTTTTCACTTGTGATTGTGCGCTCAAGCAAGGGCGGGCACGCGCGCATAGCTAGAGCCAATTCGGATACGCCTTCGGAAAATCATGTGCGCTTGAGAGGTGCATTTCGGTTCCTGAACTTCGTGTGTCAAGGGATCATTTGTTGCATTGGAATTTGCTGTGAGTATCTGTGAGTTGTGAAGAAAGCAGCAGTCGTGAATGCTAAGCCGCGTGAAGCTTGACAAGCAGAAGCCTTTACAGCGGATTGAGAGTAGATGGCATAACCCCCAAGATGTCTTTTTATATAGGGGTCCATATTAACCACCAAACTTGAGGATTGTGCCATCTACCCTCAACCGTATCGACAGGCTTCGCACACCGGCGATGCCGGGAAGGATGGTCGTTCCGAGTCCCGTACCTGACACAGATCGGTCAGCGCGCGCGCGCGCGCGCGCAAAGACTGTTGTTGTCGAAGAGGCATCTGCCGAAAACATCGTTACCGACGTTTTCAGCTGCTCTAGGCTTTAAATGTGCTTCAAAAAAACCACGCTATTTGCGCCTCTGCAGCAGCAAGCAATGTAAATCCTAATGGTTTTGGGCTATCAAGTGCTCAAAACCGCAGTATTTTACGATGTGTTGTGATTGTTGTGAAAAAGAACTAAGTATTTACAGTGTTTTGTGCACGCGCACCTTCAAAGACGTCGGTATTGATGCAGTTGTCACAACATTGCAACACATGTGTTTCGAATTGAAATTTGCTAAAGTGCAGTAATTTTCAGTGTTTGGCGCCTTGGCGCGTGCCAAAAGAGGAACCCAAAACCGTCCCCCAAAGGCTCAAATTTTGCTCCCGTCCAGATCCATGATTTTTTGTTGAATTTATACAATCCACCTCTCTTTGTGGCGAAAAAACCGCATCTCCCCCACCCTTTTGCAAATTTTCAATTATTGCTCAAGACGCAAAAGCGGCTCGAAATGCAGGCGAGAGCGCCGTTTTTTAGGTCAGATGCAAAAGACACTATAAAAATCAGGGTCGGCGGCAGGGGGCACACCTGGCGTAGCAGACTTGACTTGTTCCGCAACGGCGCGGTATTGCCGGATTGCCCGCGTTCTTTGCAGGCAGCGGGCCCAAAAGCGCGGGCAAGTGCTGACGAGCCGGCAGCGGCTCAGGCGAAGCCAGC
>CAXAMN010021313.1:0-36484 GCA_963970005.1 Durusdinium trenchii
TACTAGGTTGGAGGCCATCGCTACTAGGTTGGAGGCCATCGCTACTAGGTTGGAGGCCATCGCTACTAGGTTGGAGGCCATCGCTACTAGGTTGGAGGCCATCGCTACTAGGTTGCAGGCCATCGCTACTAGGTTGGAGGCCATCGCTATCAATAGGTTGGAGGCCGTCGCTACCAGGTTGGAGGCCATCGCTATTAACAGGTTGGAGGCCATCGCTACTAGGTTGGAGGCCATCGCTACTAGGTTGGAGGCCATCGCTATTTAAAGGTTGGAGGCCATCGCTTTTAAACGCTTGGAGGCCATCGCTACTAGGTTGGAGGCCATCGCTACTGGGTTGGACGCCATCGCTTTTTATAGCTTGGAGGCCGTCGCTACTAGGTGGGAGGCCATCGCTACTGGGTTGGACGCCATCGCTTTTTAAAGCTTGGAGGCCGTCGCTACTAGGTGGGAGGCCATCGCTGCTACAATATGCTACAATGCTGTTTCTTCATGTGTTTCTTTCTGCCCTGTGTGTCTCGAGTCTAGGCCCCAAAAGGCGCTGGGGACGCGTGGCGGCGGGAACGGCCGACGAGAAGAAGGCTGCTGGCTATTTCACTTCCGGCTCAGGCCATGCGCGGGTGAAGCGGGGTGGGATCAAAACAATGCTGCTTGAAGATGTCTTGCATGCCAGGCGTCTCACAACCCAGAAGCCACACGAATGCAGTTGAGAAGCTGCCAGTGTGCAACGCCCAGGCTGCAGAAAGTCGGAGTAGCTTGGGTTTGTGCCTTCGTACTCCGGCTTGCCAGGCGAAGACTAACGTGATTTTTGACATGGAGACTGGAGATCCAGACGATGTGTTGACACTGCTGCTGCTGGCATCGCATCCAAACGTCAACTTGCGGGCTGACGCTTGACTTTGCTTGAAAGGAGGATTCGATGTGAGTTTTTGAACACTGCGTATTCTCAGAAAAACCATCTAAGGTGACGATCACACCAGGATCAATGGAGCAGGTTGCCTTGGTTTTGTGGATGCTCAAAGAAATTCAATTGCCAGAAGTTCGTGTTGGTGCGCAAGAATGGCCGAAGAATGCAGAGAAGAAGTGCGTGCGCGGCAAATTCTATGATAGCTTTGGCAGAATTCCAGAACACCTTGTAGAAGGCCCGCCTTGCCCGCCTTGCTGCACAGAGGATTTTGGAAAACCATCTCGCTCGCAGGCATTGAATCTGCTGAGCAAGTGTTGCTGGAGTCCTGTGACCAAGACACAACCCTCTTGACTGGAGGCCCAGCTGGGGTTCGTCTAGCCGCTTAGCCAACTTGAAAAAACTAAACTGACAGGCTTCACCGAGCAGCGACGTTTGTGGGGGGACTGCGCGTATCCGCAGGCTCTTTGCGCAGCAAAATCCGACGATTAGAACTTCTTCTTACGCCTGCGCATACACACCCCCACACAGGTGTGCGTATGAGGGTCTGATGCAAAAAGCCTGGCAACCTCAGCTTCAGGCACACGAACGCACACGCACTCCGCACACGCACTCGCGCACACGCACTCACGCACTCACGCACACGAGAGCGCACGAGCACGCGCGCCCGCCCGCCCGCCCGCACGCACGCAGTGGGCGAAGTTGGAGCCACCTTTGCGTCCGCGAACCCTGTAAACACAGATGGCTTTGGGTCAGAGGTACATTTGTCTCAAGCGTTTTCCACTTCAAAGTCTTGATGTTTCAAGAAGCCATACAAGCCCAGGTGGTGCTAGAAATGTCGGCCGCAAACCGACCTTTTGAACATCACCAGGACGTATGTATTTATTTGACAAAATGTCAAAAGCACAGGAAAATGATCGAACATGGCTACTGTAAAGCCTTATCTCTAGACAAGAAAGTATGCTAAGGGGAGAGGAAGTTTTGAGATAGCGGTTGTGTCGAGCACCATTGGCATCACCAGAGTACGAGCAGCATTGTTCATAAACTACATACATTTAGCAAAAAACACTGTGATTTACAGTGTTTTGCGCCTAGTCAACACAAAGGATTTGCATCTTTAATGCTGCGACCCTTTCTCATGCTAATGATGCTTGACCAAAATTTGTCCTCAAAATTTGTATCCATTTTCCGCGCTTTACTTTCTAGAGGTTTTGAAGCTATAGGCTTTACAGTGGCCATTTTTGATCGTTTTCCCCCTGTTTTTGACGTTTTTGACGAAGCCACATGAGCCCTGGTGACGCTAGAAATACGGGTCGGCGGGCATGGAAATGCGTCTCCATATAGCAAAGCTAGCCTTGATACCCCGACCGGATCGGCGTCGCCGGATGGAATGGGCTGATGCCCGACCGCTGTTGGTTGGACTGAGTTTTTGCAACCTTTGCTGTTGTGTGGCCACGCTGACCCTGGAGGTTTCAACGAAGCTGGGAGCGACCGCTGGCAGTGTCTAATAAGTAGCCCACATAGAAGCAGTAGTCAGTAGCCTAGGATGAACCCCAGCTACCAGCAAAAAGCAGCCTACGGCCTGTCTGGCATGGGAGGCCACGCCAAAACCTCAGTCCCGCCACAGCGAAACACCCTGGCCCTGCACAGAGGAAAGTTCAAACAGTGGCATATCCCCGTGCATCGCTCTAGTGCATTGGGACTAGTTGTATATCAGCACCACTGCTGCTGCTGGCTGCTGCTGCTGCTGCGACGACGTCGACGCCGACGACTACTGAATGCGCCGGCAACATTTTGTACGTCTATGTTTGTTTTCGACAATGTGCTGTGCAATTTTTGTTTCATGTGGCTTTTGTGTTTGTGGCAATGTTTTCCGAGTTCTTTTGTGTATGCTCGCCTGCCAAGAGCCGGGAGGCCCATTGCACAACTTGGGCTGTGTGCTGGGGGTGCCGGGCTTCACCCTAGGTCGCTGGGTTGCGCAGGGGGGCTTCGCTGGTGAAGGGGTGGTTCCTTCAGAACTGCAATTGGAGAGACTTGGCAAGGAAATCGCAAGAAGGAGAGACCAAGCCGAAGAAAGCGGCAAGAAGAAGATCGAGGTAGAGCAGAGGAAAGGAGAGCTAAATACATTTTTAGATTCAGCTTTCCCGCCCCTTCCGACCGCACCCGTATAACTTAGCAGGATAATTTCTCAGGGGTGGTCTCTAAGTTCGCTGGGCCTGAACCACAGCGTGGATGACACAGCCCCAAGAGTTCGTGGCCTAGCCGCCTAGCTTAGCCCGAAGACGATTCACGACTATCCTGAGAGGCCGGAATCTTCATGTCAGCCAGTTCTTATTTGATTGTCGCAAGGGCCTCCGGCTGCCACCCACACCCCCAAGCAAACCTGAGCAAAGACAATGCTGTGTCTGAGGAAGTTTGCTGGCAAGCGCACTTGCCAAACATGGAATTTCAATGGTGGGGAACTTATGGTTTTTGACTGTAACAGTTTCAAAGGCTGATGCTGGCTATTCACAGAACAAAAATCCTGCTTCATGCCTGTGAGGAAACATATCTGCAGCTGAAGCTGCCCTTGAGAGCACTTGCATTCTGCGAAAAGTCTTAGTTTCCAAAAATGTTTGCCATCGTGTACTTTGGCCGCCTTCCAGAAAGTGGAGTAGTTACATCAAGCTGCGTAAACCGCTTAGCGGAGTTGTACCCCGCTACGCTCATTGTACACTCCCATACTTTTGTGGGATGATACGGGTGTCAATTTGTGCATTAGGGTTTTGGTTCTTGAGTTGTTGTTTAATCCTGTGCTGTACTGAGGCAGTCTATGACAACCGCTTCCACCTGGATTTTGTGCAAGCTTTGGAGCAGTCAGAAAGGATTGCCGCACAGACCACACGGGCTGTAGCACTGAAGTTGCCGCTTGGCCACTCTCACTGCCTCCGCATCCCAAATGAAGAACTGAAGAGCCAGAAAGGCTTGGAACTTCAGCATGCCTCAGGGTACCGTGTGAGGTTTCCTCATTGAGTATGAAAACACCTTTCCCGAGGCTATGCTCAGCCATGCAGGCTTACCGGCGAGGTGAAGGCAAGAAGCTCCACGATCCACTGGCCATGGCGGCGGTCGTGGATGAAACTGTTTGTAGTTTCCGAGAGGTCAGGGTGATCCGTGACAAGCAAGGCTGGGGTTCTGTGCCGGACACAGGTACAAACACATGGATTAGCATCGACTACGATGATGAACGGTTCAGACAGATTCTCCTCGGCAGTGGTCCGATGCATGATGTGGCTGCTTGAGGATATGTACAGAGCTGCGTGACGTTGGACAGCGATTTCATGGCCTTTTGTAGAGTGCTTGTTTGTACAGAAGCTGTCTCAATTGAAAATGGCTGCGGGAAAGTGTAATCGAGGGCGGGGATAGGTGGTGGCAGGCAGGTAGGAGGCTAGAGTTAGAGTAAGCCAGTGAGCTAGCAGCAAAGAGTCCGAGCGAAATCGAGATTCTTGATTGCTTTTCCATGCTTTTCCCAGTTTTCAAGGAGGGAGAAGAAGAGGGCAGCGACTTCGCCCCTTTGGCACGGACATCATGTTTTCGTGGCGGATGGTGAGTTGTATGCTGTTTTGGGTCATTCCGAGGAAGATGAGGAGGCAAGTCCATTCTCTACAATGAAGAGTGCACGGGGGAAGGAGGAGTCGAAGGAGAAGGCCTCGCACAATAACTCTTTTGGACATAAGGCTTCGATTTTGCAACCTTGTGAAGTTTCCATGGGCAGCTCAGCTTGGAATACATGCCACTACATTGGGACATGCCGACAGCCTTTCCAGGGGTGCTGTGCATGGCTTCGTGGAAGGGGTGCCAGTGCTGGTGCCGGTCACTGGCTGGGAGATCATGCACGTGTGCACATACATTTGTATTTTACACACACGCACATATATATATATATATAGTATGTATATATATATACATACAATATATGCATGTAAAGGCGCAGTTTGGACATTAAGTGGCATGCTGGCAACCTGTGCATCTTCGCCTCAGCTGCTGCACGGAGATCAGCTTGTGATATCGCGGCCTGAATCAAGGTCAGAATGTGAGCCGTGCTGTGTCAACCGCCACCATCAAGGACTTGCAGAGCTACAATAGTGTTCTTGAAATTGCAGAGCCAACATGGGATGGCACTATCAATGGGTGTTGAGGATGGTGAACATTAGGCTCTTCCTTTTTCTCTTTTTGGGCCGGTAAATTGGCTTTCTTGCAAGGATCGCTCCTTGACCAAAAAGAGCCTGCCTGAGAATACAACGGATCGTGTTCCAGCTGCACCAAGATTAGGGTAAGGTACCACAGAATCCACGACCAATTTCGGGGATTTTTTGTTCAGGAATCAAATTTGGATTGTCTATTGCACACAATTTCAGGCACGCCGGGAAACAACGCATCATTGTCCACGACATCAATGGTGGTGCCAATGACATTTGCCGAATCTTGGCATTTGCCGAATCAATGACGACTTAAACTTCTCAGACTCAAAGATTATTGCATGAGCATTGCGCTGCAAGGACATGTTTAGATTCAACGCGCAAGTCATGGGCTTCGGGGCTGGCGGCTGGCAGCTTGTTTGAAATCTTGGTGTTCGGAGTCAACAGTGCCAGACGGCGAACTCTAGCCCGCAAAATCCGCCTTTAATACCAGTGTGCTCGCTGAGGATGGAGCAGATTTTAAACTCCTTTGGCGACATTGTCACGAATGCCTCGGACTCCCTGCGACTGCACGAGGAGTGCGATTTGTTGTCCCTTCGGTTGGACAAGGTGCCGCTCATAGTTTGCTCTCCAGATCAACATGTAACTTGCAGGGGTGGTTTTGTGCACTGGATGCTAGTGTGCTATCTAGAGGTGCTTGTGGTAGTCCTGCTGTTAGACCTGGGTAAATAGTCCGTCTCGAATGCAGAATTACTGTTTGATTCTGTCTTGAATGGTAGTGCCTCTGATCAAACACAATCCTTGACACCCAAGGTGTCCAAGGGGCAGGCGCTGGTCCAAGAGCGTTCCCATGAATTTGGTTGAATATGCACATCAAGGATTCTTAGCCTTTCCTTTGCTTGACTTCGATGATTCTATGCCCCGTTTCTGCTGGCTGGAAAGCTACTTAGGCCCCAAACCTTTCGCAATTCAAGTCCTGCATGCTGGCCTCGTTGCGATCCCTTCTTCCCAAGGCTGTGATCAGAGTTGGCATGAAAATCAAGGACTGTCTAGAACCTAGAGATTGAAGTCAGGAATGGGACACCCAGTACGAGGTCGCTTGGAATTGGCTTTGGGATAATGTGGCGCAGCTTCTGGCCCTTCGGTTGCAGGGTTGTGCAAGAGATGCCATGGCTGTTGGGCAAGACTTAGGTGAAGACTTTGGGAGCTTCTTATGCATGGGAGGCCAGATGCAACGACCAAGTTTGTCAACCTGGATGCAAAGCCTGCCTTTTTGCCAGGTTGCAGTGAACAGGTTTTTTGCTTCTTTGGTCGAAGATACTCGCGGCTTGTCTAGCACAGTGTTCTGATGGTTGGGGGTTGGCTTACTTTTCCTCATGATTCTGCTGTTTATGTTTCTTTTGACCTTCTGCTCTTCATCCCGTGCTCATCCTTACTATATTAAAACATCTTCTTGTTTCTGACACTGCGGGCGTCGTTCATCCTAGGCTACCAACTACGCGCGTCCATCTATGACCGTTGCCAATCTGCACTATTCACAGCATGCTTGGGACTTTGCCGACGGCATTCTGGAAAACTAAGCATACTATGCACCCAATAATTTCTTGTGCGGGGATGACTGAACTTACCAAGCAGCTTCTAGCAAGTGATTGCAAGGATTCTTTGACTCGACTCCCGCGGGCCAAGAGTACTTCAAACAGTCTGACACACGCTTGCATTTCATTGTGGAGAAGGCCTGATGAAGTGTCTTCACCTACGGACTGTAGGCCTTGACGTGATTGGCTGTTTGTTAAGATCCTCCTCTCGGAGGATGCTGCAGCGTGCTTTTTGCGTTTTTAGTGTCTGGCAATTCGCTGCAGGTATTCACTTTTTCCATGGAAATCTACGCTGAGCCATGGCAGGCCTCTTCCATTTACAGGAACAGCTGGTGCCACGGGGGTTGCAGTGGCAGGAGACATCGAGTGAAAGAAAGACGTGATAACAACTGTTGATTCTAAGTCCACACTGGACAGTTCCAGATGTTCTCACAGCTTACCAAACATGTTTCAATTTGCAGATGATTGATGATTTATCAGCGCTTGGACTTCGACATGTGGGCTATGGAGTGCCAACAGAAATGTTTGCGCCATTCGTCACGCCCTTAGACATCAGCAAGGGTCCGGAAGGGTCTGGAAGGGTCAAAGACCGATCAAAGATGCTACGTGACTCAACCCATCTATGAACCAAGAGCGCCAGCTGTGAGTTGATCGCTACTACAGGGGAGGCCATCGCTGTTAAGAAATAAAGACACAAAAAAAAGAAATTCGGAAGATGGACGTCAGGTCTGTGCGTTCGTTTCTTTGTTGTCCAAGAGCGCCACCTGGGAAGCTGGTTGAACCAAGGTCTGTGCATGTGTGGATGTTATACGCGGGGCAACGGCCACTTGGCAAATGCAAGGCGCATTATGTTTATGTACGAAAAGTTTTCCGCATGAGCTATATATTGCAAGTATAGTATGTATGTGTCCATATGTTACAAGCCTATGACATATGTGCACATCTCTACGCTATACATATTTGGTTGAGATGTTGGTAGGCAAGAGGTGATTTTCGTACCATTTATGGTCCCACACTTTTGGTACCAGTCTACCTCAGGATGACGCGGTCGCCGTGCTTGGCTTCAAATGGTCCTTGGGCATTGTTTCCAAGCAACTCGCACGGTGCCTATTCGTTGAACGCGTTCAAACGTCAATTCGTGCCTTTTTTTCCTTCAAGGTCAGGACTGTGGCAGAAGGCTCAACCATCGTGATGAAGGCCATTTTCCTGGAATGCTTTTTTTCGGCCCACAAACATGTGGGTTGCCCTGAGGCCGTGAACGCCAACTCCAAAAAGATGTTGCCACTTGGAAATGACATCCGCAAACGACAAGTGTTGACCACTAGGACACACCACTTACTGCAATGACATGATGATTCACATGCTGACATGCTCATAGCGTGTCCCACTCGAGCTTGGCTCGAACTTGAATAATTCAAAGTTACCTGTGCAGGTATGAAAATAGGAGAAACCATGCTTGAGATCGAACTTGAAGTCAACCTCCTCCCCCAAGATCGCGGCTCGCTCCCACGTCGGAGACAAATCATGCAAACAACATGATTAACAACTCTATAACACAATAAATAAATAAGCAACACACACACACATATATATATATAACACATATAACACTGTCCTGGTGGGGGTGTGTTCTCATGGGGAAAGAGTTGCGACTTGCAGACTTCGAGCTTGAAAACTGCTGAGATGACAAACCAGCATCCCAAATGGCACAGAGAACCAACAGTCTTTCAGATCCGTATGTTTGAAGAATGTTGAATTCCCGAACGTGAGAATTCAAACTTTGTTGGCACCCCGTGCTAGGCTAAGTGGAGCGAACACTTCCCTCCACACTAAGGAGGTTTGAGTGTGTATACTGTATGTAGATGCTTACCCCAGCCGGGATATCTCTTGAGTAAAGCACACCTATATGGTCTCCAAGAATTCTTTTGAAAGTTGTGTTTCTGCGGGGCTAGATTGTGGACCAGTTGAACATCAAGTACTACGGAAAGATACGGAAAAACGGGGTTCTGGAGGGCACAGGGCCTCCCCCGAAACAGACACACAGCACCGTAACAAGGGTATGTGCAGCAAGTGGTGCCGGAAGGCGCTTCAGCATGGTTAGCAAGCAGTTTGTATGGAACATATGGCAATAGCAAGGTTGTGCACCTCACTACCAGAAGCTTCCTGTACTAGTTGAACTTGTCAACCAAGTATAAGTAGCCCGCTGGAACTGGAACTAAACATTTAAAGCTGGAGCTCAAACCAGCAGTTCCCTCTGGGGCATGGTTTTGACATCAGCAGTAACCAGTACTACCCGTCGTGTTTGGCAGACTGAAGGAAAGCAACATGATATGTCATATACTGTGTTGACAGAACAGAAGCACATCCACATCATGATTTGAGTTTAGTATGCTTTTCAGTCTTGAATCAATAACAGTTGAAGGCAGCGAGCGATTAGTTGTGCTCCCCGTGGGCAGCGTTTCCAGTGGCTTCTGAAGGTGCAGGCGGGTGAGCAGAGAAGGATTTCACCTATATACGTTATGTCCCAACAAACCGACATTATATTGGTTTTGGAGAACTCGTCGAAGAATGCAGGTGGGTACGCAGTCAATATCTCCACTGTATTGGGCCATTCAAAGTGGCAACCTTGCTGCAGCAGAGGCCTGGGTGTCTTAGTCTTAGTTTCTATTATTCTATCGTTGGCTACAGGTTGGGCTTGACTTCCGACGATGATCTGTGACAGGCCATCATACAAGATTTGCTGGTCTTCCGGGCCGACCGTGAGAGATACTACTACGGTGCTTGTCTGACATTTCAATGACTCGAGCACCGTAGGTACCTGGTTGGTTCAAGTTGGTTCCAGTCGGTTCAGTGAAAATCCTGAGGCAATGATGCCCTTTTCGAGCGTCACCAGGACATCATCAACTGCTTGTGCCGCGAGGCAGCTTGCATGGACAACCTCAGCTCAGCCACAGTTGTTCAACCTTGGAAGGCTCCTATGCTCATACCGACCCTTCTGGATGGATTGATGTGGCGATCTGCCCGAACAGAAAAGGGCCTGCGTAGAGTGAACTATTATGCAACTCGGCAAGGTGCCGAGAGTTGGGCCACAAGGGTGTCGCCCCAGAGGAGTAGTAAGGCCTGGAGCCCCTAGTGCTTGTTCCTAGTAGCTTTTTCAGGAGCCCCTAGCAGCGTCCTTGCTCCTAGTAGTAAGGCCAGGAGCCCCTAGTAGCTTCTTGTTCCTAGTAAGGGCCAATTGAAGGTGCCCACTTCTAGGTCAAGAGTATTAAACCGCGTTCACGTCAGCAGGATAGACTCGCGCTGCAGAACTGAGAATGCCGGGCCAGAACCAGTTCAAAGTCCGGATCGGATAAGAATTCAAGAAGGGCAGATTGCTGTACCAGCTTGCTGTGTCCTTTTGGTTTCTTGACGTGGGTGCTTCCGAGGTCAAGCATCTCCTTGTCAACCAGGACAGCACACCCTCAGAGTTGTGTTTGCATTCGCTTGTGAAAATAGAGTAGGGCCGTCAAGCAAATTTTGGGATCCTCCTTGTTCTTATCTATATATATCTTATCGGGCTTTTTGATACACATTTTGTCGGCATCTTTTACAAAGCGCACACACAGCAAAGAGAGGGGCATGTTTCTTCTCATAAAGTTCAATCCTTTTTGATTTACGAAAGCCGGAGATGCTCTAGCCTCATCCCACAGGAGGGGGAGCCAGCAGAGTTCTTGCGTGAGATTTGTACCACGAAAGATCCGAAGATCATGGTTCATCCAGTTGTGGTGACAGTGTCTGACACATTGTTCCTTGACTGACTCCACCTCCAAAATTGTCTTTGCAAAGAAGTTGTGCTGCACTTGTGTGGCTGGGACAAAGCCAGTGCCTTTGGAATCCAAGGTGGAATGGTTTGGTGCGAAATCATTTTCTACTGTCACGGCTCTGGTTCTTGGTGAGTCTGGTCGTTTTTATGCTGAGCCAAGCAATTCTGCCGAAAGAGCCAGCTTTGGAGGGCATATTTAGCGTGCGAGTGGCCGTATTTTTTGGGCGCAGCCTCATGTATGCGGTAACAATGACCAGACTATTTTTGAGATGCTTGGCTGCATTTGCATTACACTGGGGGCCAAGGTTGAAAGTTCTGACGAACAGGCCATGCACGACCGCAATGGTGTGTGCTGAGGATGCATGTGGAAGAGTGGCAAGGACTGTCGCAAAGGCAAAGTCTTTTACATTTTCAGATGCTTTCCGATGCCGAAGTACTTGCACAATGCCATGGCACTTGGTAATTTGGTTCCTCGACGAGTGAAAGAGTCCCATGATGCTTCTCTAGAAAGTACTTTTAAAGGCCGCTCTGCCCCCTACCTAATAGCGATGGCCTCCAACCTAATAGCAATGGCTTCCCGCCTATATACTGCTATGGCGATGCCCTCCAACCTATTCAATAGCGATGGCCTCCAACCTAGCCTTTTTGGTTTTCAAGCTCGCAAGTTTGCGACTCATCCTAGGCTCTTGCAGTTTTGCTTATGCTGATGTGCGCCTACGAGCCGATGTACGTGTGCTTGATGTCTGATCCACAAGACTGGCCGACATATGATTGTGATGGTATTGAGGACACTGCCTATTCACTGTAGTGCATTTGCTTTAGTTTCTTTTCGTCCTTTACTTTGCATAGGCCAGGCGTGGCTTGCCTAAACTGACATCCGTTTCTGCCAGAGAGGGGGCAACCTTGCTTGTGGCTAGGATGTTCGATGGACGTATTCAGCTCTAGGGCTGCTTGCTATGGCAGTGCATTGGTTCTTGATGGTTGATCTTGCCGTCTTCTCAACCGGGCTATCGGCCTTCGTTCTGGTTTGTGCGCAAGCAGCCCGGTGTGAAAAACGACAGGCCGAACTACTCAACAGGGACTTTTCTTCACATCCAGCTAATGGTCAGTGGATTCAAGGTTCTGAGTGAGATTGGCCGCTTCCTCGTTGCACTGATTTTCCTCCTCCTCACGTTTGGAAGTGCGATCAGTGTGTTGGAGCATCCATACTTTGAAACTCGGCTAGGCAATATATTCAATATATATATATATGCACAGTATGTATGTTTTACTTCCTGCAAGATGCCGTGTTCTTGGCAGTTGCAGACTTTTTCAACGATGTGATATATATATATATATATCATTCGGTGTGGGCCAAGGAAATGCGTGACATCCCGCCACGTTGCTGCATATATAAGAGGTCTGTTGTTGTTGTTGTTGTTGATGAGGGGGGGTGGATATTGCACCACCTGAAGCACGCATGACTCTTTGATGCGGGGGCCTAGGAATACGGTGCTGTGTTTATTTTCGATCACCATTTTGCTTTATGAAGATGACTACCGACGCCTGGCCTGCATTGTGCTAGAGTCCTCTCAGGGAGTTGGGGTTCCAGTGTTGCTTTTTTGTTTTATGAGGAACCTTGATGGAGGAGCCAGCCTTGCTTACCGCAGTTCTGCTTTTTGCTCCCTGGACCCATTGTTGGAATGAAGATGAATTGGGGAACACAGTGCGCAAGTAACCAACCTGTGTGGGGGTAGATAGCTCAAAGTCAGGTTTTGGCATCCTCTATTTTATTGATGAACTTGCTAATTGCCCAGCTCAACAGCAGCTATGTGTACATCTACCAGGACTGATGCAGGGCGTGAGAATGTGCTTCTGAAACGGCAAGGGTACTATATACATTTAGATGACCATATGATGAAACCCAGCAGGTTGTGGGTTTGTGCAGTGGAGTTGCTCGTCAGGACATGGTGGGTTTTGCTCGGTTAAACCGAGCTCAGAAAATTGTGGAGGCAAAGATGTGGAGCAGAGAGGGGCCATGGCAGCCACGAGCAATGTGGAGTGAACTTCCATGACTTGGCAGGCCTTGGCGAACTTCAATCGCCAGCATTTTTCGCCTCTTGGACCTTCACATGCTTCTGAAATCATGAAGCCTGAAAGATAACAAACACAATGTAATACTATTTTACTATTTATACCTATTAAACAGGTCTTCTGTCTCTATAGCGAGAGACATGTCTTCACATTCTTCACTGAATTTGAGACTCTCAGTCCAAGACCCCAAGACCTGATGACTTTCAGCTGCCTCTAAGTTACAATCTATGCTGAGGACTTTCATAAACAGCATTGGTTTGGATCAGCCTTTGGAGTTCAACCAGGCTTTCAATTTGCATTGATTCAGTGTTGCGTCAAAAAACTGCAATCTTGTCGACAATTTTCGTACCAAGTCATGCATTCTTACTTGCATGGCTGCATATGCCTGCTACAAAGTTTGGACCAAATGGAAATGATTTATATATGCAACCTCAAGCCCCCTTGATGAAGCAGTTGCACTTGTTATGGTTTGCCACCGAGCCCTCGGTTGAGGGCGATGTTGGAGTGGCGGGCGGCTTGCAGCTTACTGAGCCAGCAAGCGAACACGTTGTCCTGAAGGACCGCGAGTTTCTCAGGAACCTTTTGGTTCCTGGTAGTTTGGGAATGGATGAAATGAGACTCGTTAGAGAGAAAGTAGCCTTCAACAGATTCTCTTCAATAAGGCCACCCTTTAAGATAGGCCTCATTACAGAGGCCCTTCCTTTTTCCTTTTTGTTTAAATTACTGCAGCGCGGCCAACTAGAAATTCGCATTCATCATAGTGCCTAGTGCCCTCACTTGGAGCTGGAGTCCTCCATCCAGGACTCCATCCTGCGCTTTGGTGGTTCCTGCTCCATGGAGCTCGAGTGGCCCGAAGAATCCAAGAGTCGTCATTGGCCCAAGAGTTTCGCCAAACTTGAGTCTTCCTTGCCTTTAACTTTACCCCTGAACTGAATGAAGACACGCAAACAGCAGCCTTAGCCTTCGCCCTAGGTGAAGACAAGGACCAAATATCAAAAGTGGAATCTTTGGCAAAGAAGGTCTTGCGCAAAGTCACTCAGGACGACTGGTGAGTGTGGTGTAGCTCGTTTGACGTGCTTGTTTGGCTGTTGGCTTTTTGTCGCATCAGGATTGCAAGCAAAAGCGCCGCGGGTCCAGCCTTGGAGTAAAGGAAGGCTCAATTTTCTCATTTTCTCGCTCTTCGAACCTTTTCAGCGAGAAAAATGCTGCAACTGACCACTGTACATAAGCGTTGCAGACTCATGACATTGCAGGCAGCAGCGGGTCACACAATGAGGGTTCGAGCGCGTAAAGCTCTCAGAGCCCGTGCGTAGACGTGTTGATAAATTTTGCAGTTCTGATTCTGGCTTTGCAGGTCACATGTGGATGACTGAGGGCATCTTAATTAGGCAGGCCGTTACCTCTTGCGGAAGTGTGTTCATTGCTGCATTTTTGCTTGTGGCAGGCTTCAGTATGTCTTCATTGTTTCACTGTCAGCGTCCCAAGTTGCCACCCGGCCAAGTCAGTGCAGAGAAGATCCTAGGTAGCTTTGCAAAATGCCGTTCCGGAGCTTTGCCGTCTTGCTGTGGGGTGAAGCTTTGTGGCAGTGCTGTGAGCGTGTGTGTTTTTCAGTCGGAACTTTTGTTGTTTTGATGTATTTTGGCCCGCCCAGCAGGTTCGACACACATCGCAAAGTGATGGTATCGGCATTTCGTTCGCCACTGCAGACCGGCAGTGTGCGATGGAATCAGATTGCCCACAGAGAGTCTGATTGGGCTGCCCATGCAGGGTGCGAAGGAAGGAGCCAAGTCTCAAGCATTACAGTAACCCTGCATGGAATGCCCATAGGCTTCATGCATGAAAGTGGTGACATATGGCCCTATTGGAACTCGCTCCAGGAAAACAGTGATGTTTTAGATAGTCTTCATGCTGAAGCGCCACGGCCTGCAAGTAGCCAGGCGTACCTACTTAAGCCGCAATCATGGCTTTCATGGCCGGGTTGCGGCTTCAGTTGCATGGTAATGTCATAGTTGAAAAAGACGCGCTCGAATTGCAGCCAGTTGGTGGGGCAGGAGTAGACAGTCAAGTTCCCGCAAGTGCGTCAAAGGATCTCAAAGAGCCTTCTCCGATATTGACCAAGGCTAGGGCATCCGTTCCAGCAGCTTCAAGCTCGCTTCGCCGCTGATCTCAGTACTGGTCGAAGAGTCTTGCAATGCTAGCAGCAATGCCCAAAGCCGACCGCAAAAACTAGGGAAGACTCAGGGAAGACGGATAGAGTGCATGAGTCAAAAGAAGAATGTCTTGCAGGGCTTTGATTTCACATCCAAATGGCACTACATGGCCTGCATGGATCGCATATTTCCACCACTCCTGTCTCTGAGGTGCAATTGATGGAGCGTGTCCAGCACGGAGGTTTGGAGCAAATGCTGTCCGCCGTTGCATGCTTGAGTTGCCTCCGGGTGCATTTTCCGTTGACTTCCAGCAAGCCAGGCACGTAACACGGCCTCACCTCTTTAACGGCTCATGGATGCGAGATGTCGCCTCCACAGGTGGAGACAAGCATGACCCCTCTGGTGAGACTCATTTATCCAAGAGATGTGCAGCGTTTTACTGCCCGAGGTTGCAACTCATCAGCAGCTCCTCGGTCATTTGCTGAGCATCAGACATCCTGACCGTGCACTTCTTTTCTCTATTGGACGTGCGGGCTTCTCAGGCCAGGCCTTGAAGTATGTCCCTGGTCCAGAGGTGTGCCTCCGAATCTTCAACTTGCATCTACCTCAGATGTCGCCTTTGTCGCCCTTGGCGCCATGCCCTCTCCATCGGTGGGTCATTCCACATAACATGGTTGATCGAGGCTGCATCCTCCCAAAACCTTTCCCAGCACGCAAGGTGACGAGTGCCACAAGCTGAACCATTGCTTAGCACAAAAAGCGCAGCTTGTTTACTTGAAGACCGCAGAACAGTTCTCAGCTTCAGAACGTAGCTCAACGCCGATGGTCGAGGTGCCATTATGTCCTATTACGATGGTGGGCATAAGCAAGCTTGGTCAGGCAACGGGCATTCAAATGAGGGATTTTACATGCGATGTGTGCAGAACACAAAGGCCCCATTAACCCTTGTGAATCATCAGCATAGTATTGTCAACATCCAAATTGGATCGGGGATTGAACACGTTGTGGTAAAGCTGTCGAGTCTTTGGCGATCATTGATTTGCTTTGTCACTCCATGCGCCTGACAAACAGCCTGTGAGGTTGGCATATTGCATTCTCCCAGTTCCTTGCAGTGTTGCCAGATAAGCTAGCCGCCGCCAATCCACCCAACTCACCCCGCCAGCACCGACCACAATGCATATCCCTCCTCCGAGGAGCGGAAGAGTTTCACCTTGGACCAGAGGACACAGTTGCTGAAGGTGAAGCTGTCCAACATCAAATGCCACTTTTGCGATGCTGCCAGGATGAGGGTATTGCCTACGGACGTCGGGCAAGATGCTCAGGGTACATGGTTGCAATATGTGAGACAAGTGGTGGTGGTGATGCTGTAGGGAGATGACAGTTGAGGTGGAGCTTTTGAAGGCGATACGAGAGCAGCGTCAACAGCTGGACATGAAGGATGAGCAACTGGAGGCAATTTGGCTGCTTGCAAACTATTCTGGAGCTTGATTTGTTGGCGAGTGCACTGAAATGTACCGCAATGTCTGCCACACCACAGAAATCATCAGAAATCAGTTGTTTTACTTTTGATTCCCTGTCCCCGTGGAAGCAGGAGCACAAGCGCAAGTTGGAGCACTTCCAAGAAGAGTTGGCCAGATGTTTAGACCCAGACGAGGCAAGGCGAGACACAAGCATTTTCACATCCAACAGTGCTGTAATTTGGGAAGCCCGTGTGGACTTGTGGCATTCAATCCTTTTTGTGCTTTGATTTTCCTCGGTTCCTGCGGAGGCCAAAATCCTACGTAGCCGCCTCGCTCATGCCAACGCGATGCCCTTACAGCTGGCTAGAGTTCCAAAAACGCGTGGTATCAGAATGCATGATGTAGGGCAATGTAGGGCAATTCGATCTGCTTAGGCACAAATCACTGAACAAGCCGAAGAGATTGATGATAAACGTTCGCAGGCAGGCTCTTTCCTTCTGTCTGATTTGGAAGACCACTAAATTGTAGCTTCTTCGCCCCTTGTTTGGCAAAGGTTCGGGTGCTTGAAGGTCAGGTGTCAGTCTTAAGCTCTCACCTGAAGCAAGAGTCTTTTCCTCAACGAGTTTACGATGCTTGGGACTTTCTGATCTCGTTGCCGTGGTGCCATCACGTGGGATAATGTGCCTTCAAGTGCTGAGGGCAGAGAAGAACACTCAGCTGATTGCCGAGCAGTGTGCACTTCGGCGACAGCTGGAGGCCGCAAATGTCCAGGAATAGGAAGACAGCTTTGAATAGCATGACGGAGCTGTGTGAATCTCTGGGAAGCCCCGTGTTGAGGCAGAGTACGCGCTTCGAGGCGAACAGAAATCCTGGCAGGCCGAGGGATCTGAAGGGATCCCAAGGGATCCCAAGGGCTGGTTGGACACTTGGCCATTCTTGGAGTAACTCGAGAGTCTGGAGCTTTTCCTGCTGCATGCGGAAGTGGACCTTAGTGCACCTTTGCATGGCAGGATTGCTTCGAGCAAGAGCAACAAAAGTTGCAAGCTTAAAGCTCTAAGAGACGAGATGGGAGAGAGTGATAGAGTCTGTAGGTCTATGGGGGGTGTCGACTGCCCATGGCACAGAAGCCAGAGTACTACAAATAGCTACACTAAGGGCAGCAACCCTTCAGCTGCGGCTGGAGGCGCAAGTGAAGGAGGCACCCCTTCATGGATTAATGTTGGTCGAGTAGGATTACTGTATATATATATATCACGAAACCTGAGTTCTCCAAAGTTTAGCCTCAGCATGTATGACTTTAGGGAGTGAGCCCTTCGATTAAGTTCGATTGCATTTTTGACTCCGGTCCTCACCTCTAGGTTGCATCTCTTTGATCTTCACCACTGGATTGCAGAGTGTCATTTTCATGGTGTCAGCTACTGCTTTGGATGCATCACGTTATTTGAAGGAGTTGTCTGCACGTGAATAGACAATGAATGAAGATGAATGAAGACTGAAGGAGTAGTTTGCAGGGGCATGCGGACGATCATGGCTGCAGATGTGCGACAAAGTTGGGTTGTTGTCTCTCCCTACGCCTATGCCTATGCCCCTTGACTGCCATGGTGTCTTCAGTCTTCAGTGCAGTGCTTTAGAAGGCTGGGTGACAGGGTAAGGGATGCCTGTGGCTGAACCTTGGTTGCTCGGTCTTGAGCAGCGGATGGGGCACAACAGGAGTCTTAGGAACTCAATTTGCGGTGTTTGGGACTATGAGAGGTCAGGATAGGTTCAGTAACCTGGTGCTTTGTCGGCAATGTTCGTGCTGTACACGGTATGGCCTAAAGACTTGATTGCCACTGGTCCACTTCATAGATTCGGTGCGAAGATGAATGGACTTTTGGAGATTCTTTGGTTCACTTTGAGTTTGTTGAGGCGCCTGCAGTGGAACTCGGCTTCTCCCTAACAGTATAATGGATGTTTGTGGGCCAATGGCACCGATCGCCAGGCAGAAGATTCTGTTGGTGGGGTGAAGCAGTCGGCAACTTGGGTGTATATAAGTCAAACGGTATGAACTGTGTGTGCAACTGGACAACATCGTTGGAGTGTTTGCTTTTGGCAAGGGGCTCGTGATAGCTTTGGGGAATCCACTTTGAGGAACATCCAAATCATTAAAAACTCAGGCCTTGGACAGGTTCACCCAGGGCTGCGCTTTCACCCAGGTCCTAGGAACCTGGCGCGGGTCATGTGGAAGAAGAGTGGCATGGCAGGGTCAGAGAGACTTGAGCCATGGACCATTGCACGGTTGCAGTTCTATACATACAAGAAAGGGAAGGAACATACCTGGACCTGAGCAGGTGTCAATTGTAGGAGTGGTGATACAAAGGCATGCAAGTACATTCAGTACAATATGACCGCTTACCAGCATGTTTGAATATGCTTGGCAGGGAATGCAAAGATGGACAAACCAGTCTCCTGGTCGATTCACTGAAGGTCATGATCGAAGCCATGCTGAGGGTGGTTCGAGCGAAGCCCGTGGGGATTTCCTTTTGCCTATCCCGATGTCCTATCTATGGTGCAGACCAAATCAGAAAAGTTGCAGCTGTCGAAGAGAAGGACTCGTGAAGAGATAAGGGGGGGCAAAAGATCGTAGATTGAGCTCAAGACATTAGCTGGGATTTCTGGATTGCAGGTGGGATGGAAACTCGAGGATCCAACAAAACACATGTTTACACTCCAGTTTGTTGGCATCGGCGCAGAGAAGGGCAGAGCGGAGCCCGTTTTTTCTCGTGCCCTGCCAGCCCATCAGCTTTACATGCGTGTGCAAAATTCAAAACGGCCGTCGGGTCAGTGGTCTCAGAGTGCGAATTGACACTTTGGATGTTTGGATGGTCATTGGGAGATTGCGTTGAGCGGAAGGCAAGGGCAACTGGAGCAGCAAGGCAAACTAATTGGCACAGTGCCAGGCAGCACAGAAGCAATTGGCCGCTGAGACTGCCAAGCAGAAACTACAGGCCAACGTCACAAACTGCAAGTTGCAATTTCCTTGAGTTGCCAACGGGTGTGGTGTAATATTTCTTCCCATGCCACTATGCATCACTATGTCTAAGAGGTCCTGCGTAGGGCCTGAACCTAATCCCGCAAAATGCCAAACACTTCCTCATTTTCGCTGTCTCGCGGGACGTTTCGGCAGGGGCAGGTGCAGGAGCTTCAGGTGGGTCAGAGTCAAACACCGCATCATGGCAAGAAACCTTCCACAGTGAGGATTTTGGACCAAAACAATTACATTAATTGTATGGGTCTATATAATTCAAACAGCTCAGTTTGAGCCAATGGGCTGGCTGGGACAGCTTCATGGTTTCATGGCTTTATGTTGATTCATGCCAACTAGTATTTTCATCTTTTGATGTCATCAGGAACTGGCCAAGATTGGCCAGGAGGCCATGGACTTTAAAGCGAAGGCTGAGAAACTGGCGGCTGAACTTCAAGCTCGAGTCCATGTTTTCAGAAGTGCTTCAAGACGATGTTTATAGACTTTAATTACAATTTGTGTTGGGGCCTCAGGTTGCCCATACCATGCAAAGTCGTCTTCAGGGTGAGCCAGGGACTTAGCTGCCATTGGCCTGAAGTTTCAGCTGTTTCTTGCAGTAGTCCAAGGAAATCTGTGCTTGATATGTCGTTACTGAGTGGGCAGGCTTGATGCAGTGAAGCAGCAAAGTGGCAGCCTACAAGCGGCGTTGGATGAGGCAGAAGCATTTGCAAGCCTTCGCCGGGCGGGCTTGCCGGGGACGCAGGCGAATCGCCAATCTGCGAAGTTGAGTGTTGCGGAGCACAAGGCTGCAACTGCCGAACAGCAGGCCACCACTGGATGCAACTTACAAGTTGACAAGCTTTCAGGATGTTCAACCTCACAGCACACCATCATTGGAACTCTTGGATCAAGCACCCCTCCCAGCTGGATCTTCCCAGAACTAGGTTCAGCAGCTGGGATCAAGACTGCAAATTGCTGAGAAGAAGGCTGCAGAGGCGATAATGTGTGTTTCCATCTGGAATCTTGAACCACGAGTTCAGCTTGCCAAACCCTGAGACTTACACAGACTTACCTGGCTTTCCTTGTCAGGTGCCAGTGCTCGAGAGGCAACTGCAGGAGAAACAACAAGAGATGGAGAGTCAGGCCAGGGGCTACGGCTACTGTAGATCGAAAGACTCAACTACATACATACATGTGGCACAACGTGGCGGGTTTCTTGGTATTGCAGTTTGGAGGACCAGAAATGGCGCAAGCTATACTCCAGCTATCCGCTTGTGGGCCAGCTCTTGCCGCTAGACTTTGGCATGGTTTCCGTAAGAAAATGAGCTCAAGATAGCAAAACGAGAGAGAGAGAGAGAGAGTGTGATGTAGAGTGCATGATTTGGTGAAGTTTGGGCAAATGTTTGTGTGGTCTCACGTGGGAGGAGGCTTGATGTGATGATGCGATCTGAGGTTTCCAAACCAGTCCCAGCAAGCGGTTGTGGCCCCTCAAGGCAGCAAAAAGAGTGAGAGTGTTTAATGCCAATTTGGGGCGACTTGCGCACTATTCATGGGCTGCATGTCGAGGATATGTTGTTGTAATGTTGCATGGTGGCTGTGATCCACGGCGCGGGGAGGGAAGGTCAAGAAACTTACGACCGGAGCTGAGAAGCTGTGAAAGGTTGCGAGAAGCTGATCCCCGTTTGCGAGACTCTTTGTTCTGCTGCCAACAGCGCCACAGCGCCACCAGCCCACTCGCAGCGCCACACGCCACCACGCTATTCGCACTCGCACTGGGACTTCCCGTTCAAGATCTAAGATTTCAGAAGAAAGCTCTTCGATCCAGGTAGATTTTAGTCGCAAACAATACAGTTGCAGTGACTCCAGGTTCCAGATTCCAGATTCAAATTATTGGTGGTCGAAGTTTTTCTATCATGCACATGTATGTGTATGCATACAAGTGTTTTGTGCCACCACAAGCTTTGGCTCCGCATGCAAACGCGGCTTCCACACAAACCTTTTCCACAATAATTACTGTAGTAGAAATGACGCCAGCACTAGCAAGTGCAATGGAAAAGTATGTGGGTGGGTGGGAGGTACCACAGGTGTACCACAGGTGTACAATGACTCTGAGTGTGGATGGAAGAAATCGTGCACCAGCAACTGTGTAGACCACCAATAAAGAAACAAGTCCTAACCTGCACCCCCATATCAATGTTGTGCTGATGGATGCTTGCGGTGGTGCAGGGTTTGTTCCATTCAGATTGTTTTTGTTGAGCATGGTTTGAACCCTGCAATGTTAAAGACGGAGCATGTGGGTTTGTAGTGTAGTATTATTTCCTAAAGGTGGTGCAGTATGCACATATACCTATATATCATATCGCATATATACACGCATACACACATACATTACACAGATACATTCATACATACACACATGCATACACACACACATAAACATCAGATTGCCAAAATTGCAGGGGCACGCACCTGTTGCAATTTGGGCGATCCCGATTCCAGGTGCAGAAGATGCTTTACTCTCAGTGATTTTGTATGGAACCCTTTGCCGGCCAACTTTGGTTTGTGTGCATTGCATTCATTTGACTTAATTTGTCGATGCAGTGTGGATTCTGCTTTCAAGGTGCGTTCTAAAGAATGCCGAGGTACCAGCTGCTTCAAAGGCACCTGCAGTCAGTCAGGACATGCGGAATCAGTCAATTAGTCAGCTTATCGTGTCAGAGCAGAAGCAGCGGCTCTCCAGAGTTTCGGATTCAGGGCTGCGCAGCTACACTTCCATCAATAAGATTCAAGGATATTCCTTTAGAACTCACATGTCACAAGCCTGACCACATGGAACTTGCAATTCTTCAGTTCTTTACTAGTTCTTTACTACAGTAATAATTTTTTTTTTTGGGACCTTTTTGCTTGAGCAGGCGTTTTAAGCCCACATTTTGTGTCCTAAAGTGCAAGTTGTTTTTTTGTAGAACTTCAACTTCGGAATCATGTGGACTCGCTCTCGCTTGTGCCAGTTTGGTGGTGGATATGGGGTGTTCCCAAGACCTCCCTGGAGCAGCTTGACATCCAACAGCAGAGTGTCGAGCAATTCCATCCGGAGACAGAGATTCTGGACCAAAGCTAGAATCCAAAAGGCAGTGTCATTTTCAGGAGTTGCAATATCAACATGGGCACGACACTTCGCATGCAGCCGGATGGCGAAAACAAGAGATTCCAAGCAGAGCCGATCACAATCAAACAGTTTGCAAGTCTCAGCATGTCACAGGAGCTTTGAGGGTACAGTTTTTCGATGTACTCACCGATCTGAAGCTTTGGGGGGCTTGGACGCCCACTTTAGCGTATATGTCCCAGATGCTCCTCAAATGCACATGACCCTGCCGTACCCAAAGAAATGCGATGATTTTCCGGTTCTACTGTTTCTCTCTGACATGGGATGCAGTGATCTCGACGTTCTGCAACAAGGAAATGTGCTTGAGCATTGCTCTTCATGCGGTTTGATCCTGGTGTCAGCAGACACATCTCCACGTGGTCTTGCAGATTCAGATGGCCACAAGCATGGTGTTGGTATTGGAGCCAGCCACTATGTGGATGCTACTGAGGCACCATGGAATCAGCACTACAGGATGCGAGACTACCTTGAAAACGAGCTGCTGGAGATCGTGCACGCACATTTTCCAACGTGCGGATCAGAAGGGGTTTCAGTCATGGGGCATGGTATGGGCGGCATGGGGGCTTTGTCTTTGGCTCTTCGAAGTCCATCCGCCTTTCGTTCTGTCTCGGCCATGGCTCCCACTTCGCACCCCACCACAACCGAAATCACTCGAACAGCCTTCACGACATACCTTGGCAAAGATGAGAAGAACTGGACAACCTATGATCCTGTTTTGCTGATGCTAAACTATGAGAGCCGACGAGCTCCACCTCCAATTCTGCTGGATGTGGGCTTTGAAGAGACGACAAGCTATGTTGAAGATGTAGTCAAGCCCTTTGATTTTGTGAATGCTTGCCACACCAAGCGCGTCCCAGTTGACTTCAGATTGAGAGCTGGGTTTGATCACAGTTTCTTTTTTGTGGCATCTGTCATGGAGGAACATGTTGACTTTCACTCAAAACACTTGGATGACCTGTAGAGTCCAAAAAGGGCTTAAAGTCTGTAAGTAGTGAAAAAGGTGAAACGCAGCCTGCAGATGCCATCACCACACGGAGACTGAAAGGTTGCTGGACAGGGAAAGTATTTTTGACTCTGCGAGGATACTGTGGCAACTCCAGCCATGGCCACACTCAAGACCGAAGCCCTGTCAAAGGCAATGGCTTGTTTATGTAGTCTTCAGAGTTTAAAGTTTGCTTGCAGGAGGTTTTGCAGAAATTTGATGGGTATGTGAATTTGTCGTGTACAATGAGCATTGATCAGGCGGGAACAGCTTCAGCTGAGCAAGATGCAAGTCCCGAGCCGACAGCTGAAGGGCCTTCAGGGCTCAAGGGTCCCGAGCTCTCAAAGGAGCAGGTCCTAGGTGCTGCCTTGGGCACCTTGAGCGGCACAGCTTCAGCGACACTGGGTTCTCTCGTGGTTAGCCAGGACCCGACAGGAAGTTGTTTTTGTGACATTCTCAAGTATACAAATACAGTAAATATAGATTAATAACTATATCTATTATATGTATATATTATAGATTTTTACGCATGTATATGTACAAAACTGCAAAATGCATATCATGAAGCTATGTACGCTGTATCACCCACGCATCGGACGGAATCACCGCGACGATGGCATGCCGGATGCTCTGATCCGAACATGCAATGAACCCCTATGCACTGTACAATCAGGCAGAAAGAATTGGCGTTCGCCACGACTCGATCGTGCGACCCGCTCTGTTGCAAACAGTCTGTGCTATGTAAAGAAGTGCAGAATCCTGCATCCAAGGAATCGCACCAACAATAGCGCTCTGAGGTGAAACCCGACCCATCGATTTGACGAAGGTGGACGAAAATTCTCCTGAGCATGCCTGTATGGTTTGATCTTTGATCAAACATTGAAAGGCCTGCCGTAGCATGCAAATGACATGGTCAAGGCAGAGTAGTCGCCTGTGACCCTGTAGCCTAAATGATGAAAAACTAAGGCCAACTCGCAAAACGCAACAGCGCTGTCCGGCTCACTCCTCCAAAGCAACCTGCGCGCAAAGGAACAAATGATCCTCCAGTCTTCAGCAGAATGTCGCCACCGTGCAGGTGGCGGATGTTGGGCAGGGATCTTGGCCTTCCAACAAAAAAAAGTCGGACTTCAGCGAGCTCCAGTTCCACTTGGGGAATGCCGTCTTGGCTGCTCCCAAAGACATGCTAGTGATCTGCACAACGTCGTTGTCTCCCTTGGATTGCACCTCGTGGGTAGAGAGGTGGCAGTGGAGGCGGACAAGCCATTCCTGGTGTAAAGTTGCAGCTGCTGTCATGGGCCCTACCATCCCCGGCACAACTGGCGCGATGCGCAAAGCACATGCTTTGGCTGTAGCATCGGCACGCCTGTTCAACCTAACGTGTCCGACAGTAGAGCCAAGTGCTGCAATGATTCTCTCATCCAACATGTGATCCGGAGTACCTTCACAAAGGTGGGCAGGAATCCAAGAAACAACCAGTGTTCTTGGGTGGTCGCAAGTTCTGTGTTGTATGACCAGCTTGATAGCGTGCCACCAATCTTGGCATTTCCAATGCGCACCACCACGTCCGCTTGCGATGAGAGTGCCGAAATTCTTAACAACCGCGCCATTGTCACAGTATACTTGCAGTGGGCCTGTAGTCAGCTGGAGTGCAGTCCATACCGCCCACAGTTCGGCGACTTAGCTTGACAGCCCCCAACGCTTGACGCGTCCGGTACTGATTTGTTGCCAGTCTTGCCGATCACTGTGAAAGTGGCTGTCGTGAGCCAGAAAGAATGAGGCCACACGACGGAGCCGTCAGTCCACACCTCTGTGAGTGGCCCATTGGCAACAAACGGGGCAGCCTCAGTTGGATCGGCGGCTTCACCCTGGAGCCTGAACCGAGAAAGTTTGTAAGGATGTTCAACTAAACCCAGCATGTGAAAGTTCACCCCGAGGTCATGGAGAATCGGTGCCCCGACCATGGCATTATAACTCGAACAATTATGCACTAGGTGATCAAGGGATTCTCGCTCTACTCCGCAAAATCGGCGCAGTGCAGAGTCTGACCATCCAGCTGCATGCAGCCTATCACGAGTGAGTGTGCAGCCTACGATCATGGATTCACAGTGGGATGTGGCCGGTGGCGGGATTGGTGTGCTGAATGTGGGTTTACCCAAGAAACTTGTAGAGGCATGGAAATCAAGCAAACCACGTGGTCTTATGAAGTCCTTCCTAGCACTGTGTCCAGCAAATTTGTATGCGCATTGTCGTGCGATCTGCTGCAATGAGAGACATCATGGGGCGTGGCTGTGCCTAGCCAGAGGGGCTCAGAATCACGAAGTCGAATGCCCAGACGAGGCGTAATCTTCAGCCCGAAAGTCTGACATGCCAACACAAACTTGCGAAGAAGCGAGTGTTTGTGGTCGTACCTGGTGCCCCACATGGCGCGGAGTCTACCCACGGCTGTGGGACAGTGTTGACAGTACCTGACCAGATCAATGATGCAGCAGTGGGCCTGTGCGAGTTGAGGGTCAGCCCTGTGGGGCCTACCGTGAAACAATTGACGAGCCATTTAGATCTAGCCATAGGTCTCCCTTGCCACAAAGCTTTAGCAACTGCCGTGTGCATCTTCTGCAAGGACTGTTTGGGGATCCGGGAAATGTGTGCGCCATATGTAATGGCGGGCAGAGCCTTGGCCCCAGTGAGAAAACATTTGACTCGCATTGGGAGAGGTAAAGCGCCTATGCACTCAACGGTATGGCAGAACTTTTGGTGGTGCTTCCGAAAATTGACAGTCATCTTTCTGCGAGGTGTAAATCTTCACGCCTAAGGCCTCGAAAGTGTGCGCAAGTGTCATTTCTGGTTGCTGGACTGCGTTGCGAGCTGCAGTGTTAGTGCCCCAAACCACGGATTTACCATCATTCAACTTTTGGCCATTCAAAGAATCACACATCTTGGTGATGCGGGCGCCACATGTATGCATCAACTACATGCACGCATTGAAATGTCAGGGAGGTGCTGCAACAGGTGCGCCCACACTTTGGTCTGCACGTTGACTGCTATTAGGGAAAGCGAGCGCCCCTGAGCGACTCCATTGGAGGCCGTAGTAGCTGTGGGACTCATCCACCCTTTGTAGCACATGTGTCTATGGAGGCCTTTGTAAATCTTGGAGAAAAGATTAACAAAACCCTTCGGAAGGCCGAACGCTAGGAACAGTGCGCAAGTGTGAGAGGGAATGATTCTGTCGAAGCATTTGGCCTTGTCAGGCTTTATACCAACTAGCTCTTGTTGCTGAACAGCGGCCTCGTCAATGTCGAGTCGCAATGCAGTGTGCAGCATGGGCATAGTGCGCCCGCGAATGCCACCGACAATGCAAGGCGGCATGGTCAGCTGCTGCCATGCTTGGAGTTGTTCATAGCGAGCTCCGGTGTAAGCCAATCGCAAAGCTGGCAGAATGGTTATCAAGCGCTTATTCATGGCGTCAGAGGGCCCGGGTTTGTGCAAGATATTTGCTTGGCGCAGGTCAACATTTTTGGAAGCTGGTCTCCAAATTGATTTTCGGCCCAATTGAAGAAATCCGCAACAGGGGCAAAAACACTACGTGGTAAGGCTTGGAGCTCACTGGTTCTCCATCCATCCAAGCCCGGTGCAGCATGTGTTTTTCTACGTTGGGCCACTTTGTAAAAGGCCTTGGCATTGATTGGGGAAACTCAGCTATGTACGCTGTATATATATATATATAATGTGTACCTATTTATGTTCACATGCTTATGTGCATATTTGACAATGGGTATGCAACGTACTAAATGCCGAGGCATATTTTTTGGTGGCTTTCGCGCTGACCGGGCCTGGTTTTTGTCCAGGATGAAGCTGGGGCGTCCGCAACGCTGAAGAAAACTGCCTTGCTTGAGGCCAAGGACACTGTACCAAGAGGCAAGACAGCTACTGTAGTTGTTGCTGTAGGATTTGTATGGCGCAGGATTCCAGCGGCACAGCTGATGTCAGGCTACAGGTGCAACGCGGAGAGTGCAACTATATGTTTCTTTTGTTTTTTCCTTCCATTCGTTCCACTTTGCTTAGATGTTCACATTTTTCTTCAACCCTGACGCTAGACATCCGATTCCCTTATATCCGAAGGCGGCTGCAAGCGCTGCTGAGGCAGCAAGGGCGTGTGGGTGGTCACGGCTCACCCACTAAAGCATGTGGCCGGCGCAATACTGAAAGTACAAAGAACGGCAATTAATGCTCGGTGGTAAAGCAGCACAGAAACACACACCACAGAAGGCAAGCTTTGTGAGGCAGGGATGAATGCGGAATCAACGGGTGGTGTTCAGGACTGCTTGAAAATGCCAGCTGCTGCATTGACACCTTGTGACTTGTTTTGCTTTGCCATTAGGATCTGCCGACAGTGAAAGCGAAGGCCAATATATACTGACATCATGTTTTTGGGTACTGAGCTTTGGAGGGGTGGATAAAGCAAACCAGCCCAGACAAAGGCAAAGCAGACAAAACCATTGTGTGAGTTTTCGGCACGAAACCTTCGAGACGATCGATCGATGCTGATGTGTTTTCACTTGTGATTGTGCGCTCAAGCAAGGGCGGGCACGCGCGCATAGCTAGAGCCAATTCGGATACGCCTTCGGAAAATCATGTGCGCTTGAGAGGTGCATTTCGGTTCCTGAACTTCGTGTGTCAAGGGATCATTTGTTGTTGGTGGCGCGGAGCCTTTTGTGCATTGGTTGGTTGCACATTGTACATTGAGCAACATTGTCATTGCTTGCGATTTGATCGTTGGTTGAGTTGATTGCATTGACATTGGTTGCTGTCGGTCGTACATTGTGCATTGATGGCCACAGGGACTGCAACGCAAGGCAGTGGGTCGGCTTCGACTGCTTATGTTGGAAAAGCTCACGAGAACGTTCCTGAGTTTTCTGGCAAGTCGAGCGACTACAAGGAGTACAGGAAGAGGTTGCTCCTGTACGAGAAGAAGATGAGTTTGGCCGGCAGGTCCTCAGAGACCAGTTTCAATGTGCTGGTGACATTGAAGGGTCGTGCATGGGATGCATGTGATGACATCTCCATGTCAGATCTTGAAGGGTCCACCGCCATGCAGAAGATTTTGGAACGGTTGGATAAGGTCTTCAAGTTCGACGCGATCACGGAGCTTCCTGGAGATTTTGAAGCATTTTTCTGCACGTTGCATAGAAAGAAGAACTCGACGTTGCAAGAATATGCTGGTGACTTTGAACGAGCATTGAGGAAATTGGAAGCCCACAATGTCACAATGCCAGATAAGGTTGTTGGCTGGTATTTCATGAGGAGAGCTGGACTGACCCAACAGCAGAGACAGTTAATCATGAGTGCATTGGGCACTGAGACATTGTCGCTGGACACGGTTCGCAAGGCTATGAACTTTGTCATTGGGCAGGACAGTACACCTGAAGGTCATTCGACCTATTCCACCAAGGCCTCAAGTCGTTGGCGTGCACCATACAAAGAAGCTGTTTACTATGGTGAAGAAGACGAAAGCTTTGATTTTGAGTATGGTGAAGATGCCGACGAGGAACCAGATTGCTTTTGGGCCGATGATGGTGGTGATGACGGAGAAGAAGAAGACGGCGATGATGAGATTCATGCAGTGAATGATGACCTTGCTGCAGAATACGATGAAGTCCTAGCTGGATATACCGAAGCCCGACAACGACTGAATCAGATGAGGATGAGCAGAGGATACTACCCGGTCGTTGCGATGATTCCAGAACAAGCTTCATCCAGTGGCAAGGGCAGTTTTTCATCGCCCAAAGGCAAGAGCAAGAGCAAAGGCAAGGGCAAGAGTCATGCTGGAAAAGGTGGAAAGCAGAATCCACGACCTCCACCTCAGCCAAAAGCCCGTGGCCGTGCAGCTCTTGGTGCAGAACGTTGCTTGCGTTGTGGTCAGGCTGGACATCGAGCCAAAGCGTGCCCCGTTGCTGGCAAGAGAAAAGCGGAGACAGATGCTGACATCAACATGGTTGCTCCATTCGAGTCCGATGAGCCAGATTCCATTCAGCTGGCAGTTGAGGAGAATGGCACTATGTCCCATGACATCGCCATGATGGACTGTGCAGCAGGTTCAGTGTTGACCTCAGAGGGAAGACTTCGAAAGTACCTCGAGATGTTGATGGCAGCAGGGTTCAATTTGAGCCAGATACAAGTCTTCCGTTGCAAGAAAGGCTTCAGGTTTGGCAATGGAGAGAAGAATATCACTTCTGTTTGCTTGCTTGTTCCCACGTTCATGGAGGGCCGCCGCCGTGACATTTTGATGTATGTCATTCCAGGTGACGCACCATTCTTGTTTGGACGCCCAATCATGGAGGCATTGGACATCACCATTTCCTATTCGGCAGGCAAGATCAAGTGGGGCCGCAAGGCATGGAAGAAGTGTGCTCGTGGCACTCGAGGCGAATTCATTTGTCACATGGCCTCAGATGTGTCAAGGTTGCTTGAGACGAAGCCTTCCAGCATCCTGCTCCCAGATGACTTTGAGCAACATGTTCACCCAGAGCCACTGTCCACCCAGATTTTCTTTGATGGTCAGGTGCAGTCGATGCTCAACGTGAGCGAGGACTCGGTGAACAGTGTCATTGATGAGCAGGAGAATTCAAGTTTCACATCAGTGACTACCATTTTGGAGTCACAACATCCAAGTTTCACATCAGTGACTACCATCTTGGAGTCACAACAGAGTCCATCGGCTTGTGAGAAGAGTGGACCACCTCCTGAAGACGCAGGGGCACAGCTGATGATGAGCCTTCAATGCAGTGAGATCACGATGGATCTCGAGTCAGATGATGACGTTGTGGTGACAGAAGAGTTGAGTTGCGATCCAAGGGCAAAACCAGATGAACATGAAGCTGCTTGCTCTCCGTCCTCCACGCCAGAAGACCGTGAAGTCTTCCAGAAGCTGCCATCCGGCAAGCTTCGACAGCTCATGCATGACACCGAGCGGAGGATCAAAGAGTTTGAAGATGTTCTCAAAGCCTCTCCACTACGGGACTATGACCGCAAGTATGTCCTGTGGGAAGTGTTTGCTGGAGAAGGTCGTGTGAGCAAGACAGCTGCAAGGCGACAGAACATGCAGAGTGAACGTTTCTCATTGAGTGATGGTTGGGATTTTGCTCAGGCCTCTCACAGAATGGCATTTCTTCGTCGTTTGAAGTCTGAGGAGCCAGATTGTGTGTTGATCTCCCCTATGTGCAAGCTATGGAGCAGTCTGCAAGAGCTCACGTGTGCAGCTCATGAAGGCTATGCTGAAACCCTGGACATTGCACGACAGTGGGACCACGACAACATCCTCATGTTTTGTTCAGTGATTTTTGAGCATCAGAGGAGGAAAGGCAAGCTGGCGTTGTGTGAACATCCCAAACGTTCACGTGCTTGGGCGACTCCAGCATTCCAAGCGATGAATGGGCATGATGCTCACGTGGATCAGTGCATGTTTGGTTTACGCCTTCTCAATGATCACAATGAGATGCTGCCAGTTCAGAAGCCCACGACATTTCGAACCACCAGAGCATCCTTGTCAGAGAGGATCAGCAAGCATTGTGATGGAACACACTCACACACTCACTTGGAAGGCAGTATTCCTGGTGTTGGTTTGCGTTCCTGGCTTGCAGAGAGTTATCCTCAGGCATTGGCCAGTCACCTCGTGAACGCTATCATTGCTGAGCTTGAATCTGATGACATCTTTGCTGTCGAGGATATGCCATCGGCTCAACAAGAGATTGCGGACTACATGGCTGGTCGTCATCAAGGAGCTGAACGTTTTGTCAGTGAGCCTCAGGCAGCAGATCCCAAAGATGACAAGAGAGCAGTAGCACTCGAGTCTGAAGAGTTTGACAGCTTGGATCCAGTGCGGAAGAACAGAATCCTACGATCCCAGGTTGGACCTCGTGCTGTTGAGTATGTGCAACGGTTGCACAAGAACCTTGGCCATCCAGGTTGGGAAGTTCTTCATCGCATGTTGAAAGAGATTCAAGCAACAGACAATGTTCTTCAGGCTGCAAAATTTTACACATGTCCGTTGTGCTATGCTCGCAAGCCTCCAAAGGCCAATCCACCTGCAAGTGGGCTGAAGTGTACTGAGTTCAATGAAAGGATCCTCGTTGACAGTCACTGGATTGCGTGTGAAGACAGCATGGTGAAAGAACGAGTTCCTGCACCAGGTACACCAGCAGCTCGTCGCAGAGAGAAGGACAAGAAGGAGAAAAGGCCAACAGGTCGACAGTGCGTGTTGACAATCATCGACCATGCCACCAGATATTGTGCAGTTCGGATCCTACAATCTGAGCGCGCTGATGAGTTCACAAAAGGTCTTGAGCGTGCTTGGGTGAAGCATTTTGGAGTTCCGAAGATTCTGCGCATTGACGAGGCAAAAGGTTGGTCGAGTCAGCATGTCAGAGAATGGGCCACACAGCGTGGTGTGACGCTGGAAGTGCAACCTGCTGAGAATCATAGCTGGCTTGGTGTTGTTGAGAGGAAGCATCAAGTTGTCCGACGAGCGTTGGAATTGTTTATGGATCAGTGCGACAGTCATGATCTCAAGTCGTTGAAGAAGGCCGCACTGTATGTTCCTCATTCAATCAACCAGCTCAGCTTTCATCGTGGGTTCACTCCTCAGCAGTGGGTTCTTGGCAAATCCATGACCTATGTTCACGGTCTCAGTGGAGAGTTTTTCAATCCTGACAAGAGGCCATCGATGAACAGGGAAATTTCGCTCAGATCCAGGCCAGACGGACAGAAGCTGCAAAAGCTTTCATTGCAGCAGATTCAGATGCAAAGTTGCGCCGAGCCTTCACTCAGAAGTTTGCTGAAATGCAAGAGGAGCTGGTGATTGGGCAAGAGGTTTGGTATTGGCGCAAGCATCAACGAAGGCTGCAAAAGTCCGGTTGGCGTGGTCCTGCGAGGATTGTTGCAATAGAAGAGCAGCCAAGTGTCAATGTGTATTGGCTTTGTCATGGCACATCGTTGTTACGTTGTGGTGCACGACAGGTGAGGCCAATGGTTGAAGACACTGGGATGCCGGTTGCGTGTGATCGGCAAGCAGCACTTCGTGACTTGCAAGAGTTGAAAGCCAGGAGCACCACACAGTTCAAGGATGAACTTCGACGCAGTAGCCAGATCGACGAAGCAGATGAGCTTGACGGAGATGATGTTGAGCTTGATGCAGAGTATACACCCTCATTGCCAGGAAGTGTTGATGAAGCAGAAGACCCTCGTTCAGATGATGATGCATCAACTGGCAATGCAAAAGAGACAGAAGAGCCCAATGTTCCTGGAGTGATCAGTGTTTTTCTTCCAAGGTTGCAGGCAGAAGATCGAGAGAGAACACCCCGACGTCGTGAGTCGGTGACTACTGCAGCCCCAACAGAGATGGAAGATGATACAGCACATGCTCCAGCTCCATCGAGTCCAAAGAGGAAGTCAGAAAATGTTGCTTCTGAAGAGCCACCGGGAAAAGCCATCAGGGCATCCAGTTCAGTGCCTGAGTTTCCTGGCGATCTTGGAGGAGGAAGCATCCCCGTGCCGGACGATGATGATCTGGTGATAGAAGATGTTTTTCTGACACAGCTTCCTGAAGATGTTCCATCAGGATGGCGAATTGTTGATGGTGAACTTGAGATGGACGATGTCTTGATGGCCGCAATTCGCAAAGGTGAGGTCAATGAACGGAAGCTGGATCCTCAGGGCCGAGCTCAGTTTGTTGAAGGCAAACGCAAGGAGCTTGATCAATATTTTAGCAATGCAGTATGGCAGTTTGCAACGACAAGTGAGATTGAAAGTGCCATCAGAACAAAACGTGTGATTTCTGCTCGCTGGGTTCTTACCTGGAAGAAGTTGGAGACAGAAGATGGCATCACCCGTTGGAAGGCCAAGGCCAGATTGGTTTTGCGAGGATTTCAAGATCCTGACATCTTGAACATGAAGACCGCAAGCCCAACTGCCGGTCGAACCAGTCGAACTATGTTGCTGACAGTAGCTGTTTGGATGGAATGGTCAGTGTTTTGTGCTGATGTTCAGGCGGCTTTCTTGTCTGGAAAAGGTTTTGACAGGGTGCTCATTGTCAGGCTGCCAATGGATTGTTTGCCGTTGGTCGATGGAGGACAGCAGAAAGTGTACAAGAAGCACTTGTACATGAAGATGAAGAAGAGTGCGTACGGCTTGTGCGACGCACCGCTGCTATGGTTTCAAGAAGCTGCTTCTAGGCTGACAAAGCGTGGTTGGTTGAGCCACCCACTAGATCAGTGCTGCTTCGTGTTGCCATCCAGCAAGGATCAGAGCTTGACAGGCATGTTGATTTTACATGTTGATGACATGTTGCTGGCTGGAAGCATGCAAGATGCTGAGTTTGCACAGGCAGTTGAGTTCCTTCGCAAAGATTTCAATTTTGGCAAATGGGACGAGTTGTCAGAAGATCAGTCGTTGAAGTACTGCGGAGGAACAATCCTGAGGAATCAGCATGGCATTGAGGTCAGCTACGAAGAGTATATCAAGAAGCTCTGTCCGATGACCATCCACAAAGGTCGAAAAGATGAAGACAGTGTGACACCACAAGAGGTCAGTGCAGCTCGTGGCCTCATAGGAGCACTACAGTGGCCTGCAACCCAGGGCATGCCGATCTTGTGCGCTTCGATGAGCATTCAGGCTGGTGAAGTTCCAAAGGGCAAGGTGCTGCATCTTCGTGAGTTGAACAAGACATTGCGTTTTGCAAAGTCGAATGCAGCAGTTACATTGAAGTTTCTTGGTTGCCCAGCTGGTGAAAAGAAGCGTGGTCAGGCTAAAAGTCTGAGTGATTTGTGCCTGGTTTGCTATGCAGATGCTGCGTTCAGCGTGAGGTCAGATCATACCTCGCAAGGAGGATTCATGATTTTGGCTTGTGAGAAAGGAGTCTTGCAGGGCCAGAAGCGACCAGCATCCATTGTTGCTTGGAGGTCGTTCAAAGTCCCCAGAGTTTGCAGGAGCTCTTTAGCCGCTGAGTGTCAGGCATGCGCCACAGCCTTGGAGGAGCTCCTCATGGTCAAGACATTTACAGAGTGTCTTCGGAGGCCTGGTGTCGCTTTGAAGGACATCAAGGACAGCCTTTCAGGTGAGTCAGCCATGGTGACAGATTGCAAAGCACTCTTTGACGCTGTGCATCGTGAAACGATTCAGCAAGCAGCAGACAAACGTGTTGCAATAGAGGGCTTGGTGATCAAAAGTTTGCTGGCAGATTTACATTGTCAGTGGCGTTGGGTTTCAAGTGAACGCCAATTGTCAGATGGCTTGACAAAGGTTGGAGCTCGACAGAACTTTGTTGAACGATACCGTGGTAGCCACATACAGTTGGTTGCTGATGAAGGGTTCGTTGCTGCAAAGAAGAAGTCAAAGGAGGAGCGGGCAAAGACGATCCGTGAGACTCGCACCACACGTTCTGACATAGCGCAGAGTTTGATTGCGCTGATCATGGCAGATGAGGTGACGAAGGCCGCTGCATCCACTCATGATGACTGGAGTTTCGGTAGCTTTGAGGCCCTCATTGTGTCGAGCATTGTTGGAGCATTGACATTGTTGTGGTTCCTTGGTCGGCTCGTGTTTTCGTGTTGCCCCACCAGAGGTGAGACGCAGTCCAAGGCAGATGAAGAGATCGCCCGACTCAAGCTGGAACTCCATGAGCTTGAGGATGAAATGGAGCGAGAGCGTGAAAGCATCTTGAAGGATCTGGAGAGAGAGGAAAAGAAGAACCATGATTTGAGACAGGAAAACCTCCGGCTTCAAGGTGAGCTGATGTTGGCGAATGAAGCAGTGCAGCTGTTGAGGACTGGTGCTGTTTCAGGACCTGCAGTCATGACAGCTCCAGGGCCGATCTACGTGACTCCCTCCGGTGAATGCTGGCATCGAACTCGCACATGTGGTGGGTCGAACAGTGTCTGCAAAAGACCATGCAACAGGTGCAATCCTGGCTAAGCTCCCACCGATGTGAGTTTTCGGCACGAAACCTTCGAGACGATCGATCGATGCTGATGTGTTTTCACTTGTGATTGTGCGCTCAAGCAAGGGCGGGCACGCGCGCATAGCTAGAGCCAATTCGGATACGCCTTCGGAAAATCATGTGCGCTTGAGAGGTGCATTTCGGTTCCTGAACTTCGTGTGTCAAGGGATCATTTGTTGCATTGGAATTTGCTGTGAGTATCTGTGAGTTGTGAAGAAAGCAGCAGTCGTGAATGCTAAGCCGCGTGAAGCTTGACAAGCAGAAGCCTTTACAGCGGATTGAGAGTAGATGGCATAACCCCCAAGATGTCTTTTTATATAGGGGTCCATATTAACCACCAAACTTGAGGATTGTGCCATCTACCCTCAACCGTATCGACAGGCTTCGCACACCGGCGATGCCGGGAAGGATGGTCGTTCCGAGTCCCGTACCTGACACAGATCGGTCAGCGCGCGCGCGCGCGCGCGCAAAGACTGTTGTTGTCGAAGAGGCATCTGCCGAAAACATCGTTACCGACGTTTTCAGCTGCTCTAGGCTTTAAATGTGCTTCAAAAAACCACGCTATTTGCGCCTCTGCAGCAGCAAGCAATGTAAATCCTAATGGTTTTGGGCTATCAAGTGCTCAAAACCGCAGTATTTTACGATGTGTTGTGATTGTTGTGAAAAAGAACTAAGTATTTACAGTGTTTTGTGCACGCGCACCTTCAAAGACGTCGGTATTGATGCAGTTGTCACAACATTGCAACACATGTGTTTCGAATTGAAATTTGCTAAAGTGCAGTAATTTTCAGTGTTTGGCGCCTTGGCGCGTGCCAAAAGAGGAACCCAAAACCGTCCCCCAAAGGCTCAAATTTTGCTCCCGTCCAGATCCATGATTTTTTGTTGAATTTATACAATCCACCTCTCTTTGTGGCGAAAAAACCGCATCTCCCCCACCCTTTTGCAAATTTTCAATTATTGCTCAAGACGCAAAAGCGGCTCGAAATGCAGGCGAGAGCGCCGTTTTTTAGGTCAGATGCAAAAGACACTATAAAAATCAGGGTCGGCGGCAGGGGGCACACCTGGCGTAGCAGACTTGACTTGTTCCGCAACGGCGCGGTATTGCCGGATTGCCCGCGTTCTTTGCAGGCAGCGGGCCCAAAAGCGCGGGCAAGTGCTGACGAGCCGGCAGCGGCTCAGGCGAAGCCAGC
>CAXAMN010021314.1:11051-42153 GCA_963970005.1 Durusdinium trenchii
CTAGTAACAAGAAGCTAGTAGTAACAAGTGCCTTACTAGTAGTAACAGGTGCCTTACTACTAGTAACAAGAAGCTAGTAGTAGCAAGTGCCTTACTGCTAGTAACAAGAAGCTAGTAGTAACAAGTGCCTTACTAGTAGTAACAGGTGCCTTACTACTAGTAACAAGAAGCTAGTCAGCCCGGACGCTTGTGATTCACAGTAACTACTACTCAGACGACCACTACGACTACTCCCACTACTATCTCTATTCTCGTGGCCATTTGAAAGGTCGCGCGGTCCTGCGACTCGGTCAGGGTGCAAACTGGCTGCAAGGGGATACCGAAGCTAGACTCGAATTCTCCTAAGGGTTCAACATGTTCAACTCAAGTCAGGTGTACACGATCATATCATGTATATCAAGGCTTATTTAGACATGCAAGATCTCCAACCATATCAAGCTGGTTTCTGCTTTGGTGATTCTCCACAGGCTAGACGCAAGTGCATCATCGCCTAACTGTTGTCTTGGCCTTTTCCAAAGCATTCACAGGCCTCCCAGCATGGTGCTGCTCGTGGCAACGAGGCGAAATATAGCTCTTGAACCTTGGCAGAGGACAGCGTATGCAACGAAAGAGATGCATTTCAACATTAAAGGTGGCAAATTACGGTCTGCTTGCTCTCCTGGCTTTTTGCTCTTGTTGCCTAAATTTTGAAACAACCCGATGTGAAAGTCAAGCCAAACAAAGCACCTAAAAACAGCAGCCTGCCAGCGCATGCCAAAGCACACAGGGCGGATGTGATACAGGACACGGCAAAGCAACGTATAGGGAGCTCTCAGTCTCCGTGCCCATTCGTCAATGTCCACAGTCCTTGGATCCCAAAGTGCGTCAGGTGGAATAAACGATGGATTGACTCTTTTGATCTCTTTTGATTGGTGGTTGTTTTCCTCGCATTGTTTCGTGAGTTCAACAGCTGAACTCCATACAGGCCTTGCAATCTTGCATCAGGCATAAATAGTTGTAGCTTGATTCTTTACGTTCCCTTGAAAACAAACAGTACTGACGCGTGTTTGCCACAGGCCTGATGTTCGGCTTGATGGTTGAGGTAATCAAACGTGCCATGGAGGCCATCGCTAGTAGGTTGGAGGCCATTCCTATTAGATCTTATGATCTTATGAACGAACTCTTTACCCATCACCGACTCGCCACGCGGTCGTTCTTCGCCCCGCCTTTTTCATCCGAGCGTCATGCTGCCATCCGCCCGCACTCGCCCGACCACAGGGCCTCGTTTGATGGGCGATTGTTGCGCCCAAGTGATGACCTTCGTTCTGGTCTCTCCGTTTCTATAACGGCGCCTTTCAGCATAAGCTTGATCATAGAGTCATAGGGGCTATTGATCAACACCATGAAACATCGATTTTGGACACGCACATGCTCCCATTGGTCACTTGTTTCTTCTTTTGCAAGTCGCGGCGATTGTTGGTCAGGCAATGTGAGGCCAAGACCATCCAAGTCCAGGTCGGGCAACACCAGGCGAATCCTGGCTGCTCACGCTCCAGTGATAGCATCGTATGGGATCTGAGGTGCATTGCTAGGTGCCGTTTCCTAATAGCAATGGCCTCCAACCCAGTAGCGATGGCCTCCAACCTAACAGCTGCTTGGTTCCATTTCCTCCTTTACTTGAAGATCTCCCCATACTGCACAGGTCAGTATCTTTCTTTCACTTTTGGTGCCGGATTCCCCAAGCTGCTGCGTTTGGACTCACCCCCAAACAGCATTCGTTGTGTGTCCCTCTGTGATAAGACAGGTAGTCCCGAAAACTGTAACTCCCTAGGGACCTCGGGCTTCTCCACTTGGTGGTCACCAGGCTTTGAAGAGAACGGCTCAGTTCCCCCCTTCTTCACTCCCATGAAATGCAAAGACTTGTTACTAATAGCTTCTTGTTACTACTAGTAAGGCACCTGTTACTACTAGTAAGGCACTTGTTACTACTAGCTTCTTGTTACTACTAGTAAGGCACCTGTTACTACTAGCGAGGCACTTGTTACTACTAGACGGCTCACCCCACAGCGTCTCGGAAGTCCAAACACTCCTGGATGCATCCGCTGTGCACCAGTAGCCATCGATCTCAGCGACGTGCGACGCGGCGACGCATGCGACAGCTTGTGGAGGTGCTTCAGGACCCGTTTTGGAGATCCCGCCTTTTCAAACAAATGTTTTGAGACATTGTGCAGTACATAGACCTTCAGTGACCCTGGCACCTCGTCGGACACGATGACCGTCCGGATTGCTTCGGTTTTGCTCGCATGGACAGAATACCCGACGCTAAGAAAGAACAGAAGCATACCAGACGAGATGGACGCAGTTTTGCTGACACGCCTCGAAGCCCCTCCTCCGCTTGGCAGGTGGCGCCTCCGCAAAACCGGGGTCTATCGAAGGTGCTCTCCATGGTGACCCGAAAGGACCTCCTATTCGCCCAATAGCAAAAGGAACCTAAGAGCGATGCATTCCTACATAAGCTGGCGAAACCCAGTATCAATGCGTCCATGTGTCCAACATGTAGATGCTGCCTGCGGTTGTTTTCCTACAACTCTGAGGTCCTACAAAGGACCTGTTGGGTCCAAGAAGTGCCTTTTTCCCACGTCAATTGAGCGTAAGCAAAACTTCGTTCCCAAAGTTGCGAGGCTCAGAACGCCCTTAAGATGTACGAGTTGTTGTTGTTGCTATTGTGCTGGAAGCTAATCGGCAAAAGAGCCCAGCCGACAAGTTCAAGGCGTTTCAAAAGCTGAAACAACTTGGCAGTGTTCAAACACACATGATCTTCACCGAGGGTGAAATGTGTCTCGAAGAATGTTTCGTCCTACAGGGTCTTATAACATGTGGATGAGCCTTGGTCGAATTAAAGAGTCCGTTTCGCGCGGCCGTGGGACGGTCCATTTTTCACCCTGTCATTTTATAACAATGATATAGCTTTGGAGGGAGACAATTCGACTGTGTGAGCAGATTCTACTGATGGTTTATCTGTACGTTTCAAGAAGAACTTTTGTCCCAGTGGTGGGGGTGCTTTCCCTGCTTCGGACTATGAGAAGAGTGTCTAAAGATCACCAGAAATGCCTCCCACCAGAAATGCCTCCAGCTCCTTGTCTCGTCGCCCTTGGAAACGGACTTGGCGAATGGGTTCAGTATCGAAAATGATCACCATCCTGGTGTGGCTGGCGTTGCGATTTCCAAACCTGCACCTCTTGGCGCTTCCAGAAGTGAAAGGTACAAACGATGGTGGCATGGATGCAGCAGATTTGATTCTCTATTAAACATCCCGGGCTACTAGGAGTGATCGGACGCGACCCCTTCACCGACGTCCGGTCGGACGGCGACAGACCCATCGGATGGAGGTGGACGTCGTCCGAGTGGCGCTTCAGCAGCGCGAAGGCCTCGTCCTCGTCGTCCACCTGATTGGTCGACCGCTCCGTTCAACAAGGCGTTCTTTGGGAAAAGTGGAACGAGAAGTTTGACTTCAGGAGCGATCGGACGCTACGTTCGGGGCTCCTGGCCTTGCCACTAGGAACAAGCTACTAGGGGCCCCTGGCATCGCTACGAGGAGCAAGGACCCTAGTAGGTTGGAGGAAGTTTGACTTCAGAACAGGAGACTCAAGAGACTTGTTTGGAAAGCCGGTCAGTCACGGAGGTATGGGTTGCTGATTTCGAACTGAGAGCTAGCAAAAAAGCTAGCAGAAGTGGATTTCAAAAATCACTGGAAGGGTGGTGCCCCACCTTTTTGGCGGATTCTTAACTCCTTATTCCCTTTGTATATACGCTTTGACTGGACCTGTCTCAAACAGGACGACCCCACCACGAAAAAGATGAACCTCATTGGTGGGAGCATGCCCTCAAGAATGCCTTGACCCCAAAGGAACCACTCTAATAGCGATGGCCTCCACCCTCCTTACTGCTAATGAGAATGTTTTTGAAGGCTTTGAGTTTTGGGTGTCTTTGTCACTCCTCTGTTTTCTCCCGGCATTTCATTCTTCCAAACTCTCTTTCCTTTACGATCTTTCGATTCCATCAGTTTTTCTTAACACCAAACATCGTTTTCTTCATTCCTTTTTCAACGTCACGACCCCTTATCGCTACTTTCAATGTCAACAAAGCACAATGAACCAAGACCCATGAGCCTCAGCGAGAGCTTGGGTGACCTCCTCATGCGTGAAGCCTGACGCCTTGTCCGCAGGGCTTAGCCGGAAGACTCTTGTTGACTCGGTGAAATAGCCCCAAATACCTTTTTTGGGGTAGTAGCTTAAGTTTCCCTAAGAATCTAGGAACCAAATGAAAAGTGCCAGCGCTTCTTCAAGGAAGCTCTCCGCCGCCTTTAGGTGATTAAAGGCATTTACTGGTGATTTTCCATTCTTCAGAAGTCTTGGTCTTGGGATGTAAAAAAGGCAGTGAGCATTGCTGGCAGGATTCGTGATGGATCTGTTTGTGTCAAAAGAGAACGCTGGCATCGGTGTCAAACAAATGTGGCCACAAGAAAGGAAGGCTCGACGGGTTGCTGGAACGCTAGAAGTCAGAAGTTGTTGAACACCCTGACCGGTCGCATGGTCGCTCATTACCGTCTGGCGCCTCCAACCATGAGATCTCCTGCACCGGCGAATGGGTGGACCGTATACTGGACACAGACCGCTGACGGACCGCTTCTTCTGTGGGCTCTAGGGAATGGAAGGACACAGAGGTGACACGGTGGTCTGAAGGTCTGAAATCACCTCTTGACCCGAATTCCGGTCTCTAAGCTTGCATCTACGTTTTTTATCGCTTTGCCACAAGCCTTAGCTGATTGAAATGCGTTTCGGATGCCACACCCTGCTCCTTAGTTGGACAAGAAGCGGCAAAGCTTCCAGTATCCATCACTGACAAACACCAAGGAGTGTCTTCGACTTCCCGGAATGATGTTTTCCATGGCTTTTCTCATCGCAAAAACAAAACGTTCCCACAACCTCTAGAAACAAGAAGCTACTAGTAGCTCCTGGCATCGCTACTAGGAACCCGGCACCGCAACTAGTAGCAAGGACACTACTAGTAGCTTCTGGCCTTACTACTTGGAACAAGAAGCTACTAGTTACAAAGGGCATTGCTAATAGTAGCAAGGACGCTACTAGTAACCTCTTGGCGTTCTTTTTCCCCTGCGACATCTGGTGGCCACGGGTGGCCGTCCACTGCCTGCTCCCCGGTGACACATGACATGAGGCCCTCGGATGAAGTGACATCAGTGGCTTTTCCCAATGAAATCCCTTTTCACCAGTGGGAACAACCAGGATCACAGCTGGATTGGTTGACCTTCCTGATCGTGCACACTGGAGCTTGGCGAAAAATGTGAATAGCCTTCTGGATGCAATGAACCAAGGTTCACTTCACTGTGCCCTGTCCAGGGCACCATGTCCCTGCTACCCACCTACAGCTGGAATTTTGGGGTTCCGGGTTCTCCACAACGAACACCTGGGTGAGAACTACTGCTGACACAAGCAAATCGATCACCTGGTCAAAGTTCCGATCAACGTCTGCATAGAGTCTGTGCCACCAGTCATCTCATCGCTATCGACCTTCCCTCTTCCCATCTCGGTGCACAGATGAGAGAATTGAATTCGCTTTTCCAATTGTCCGCAAGGGACTTCACCATCCTCCAGCGAAAGAGTCTGCCAAGGGCTTTAGAAAAACAGAGCAAACGAAACCAGTTTCCTGCCATGTAGGCCCAGCCCAGGAGATAATCAAGAACCCCACTGGTTGCTGTCCTCTTGAGGATCTGGAGGACCTGGAGTCCAACCCGGATGTTGGAGAGATCGACTACGATTCGTAGTGAATTCGGCTGTCAGAGCATGGGCCTTTGCATCTTTGCCGAACCTCTGTAGAAATCAACAACAGCAAGCAAACCGACAAGCTGCTACCAGCTAGTAACATCTTGGTTTTCACATCTTAAACTTTTACGATCAACAGCTGGGAACTTCTTTGCCGGAATAATCATTCATTTCTACACTCCCACAGGGGAGTGTAAGCCGCCCTTCTCTGCCAGCCTCAGGCCATTCCAGCCTTCTGTGACCGGACATGCATCGTCAGCTCTTGGACTGTTACGAGCTGCAGGACGACGTCACACGAGGTGGGTGCAAAGCAGACATCGGATTCGGGCGGCATCATTGCTATGGCACGTTTTCCATCTCTTGACATGAAGGCAGCTTTCTGTTTTGAGTTTGTTTCTCTTTATGTCCACTCTAAATGCATAGTGAGTTAACAGGGGGAATGGTCCTTGGAACGCGGATGGTCATCACGGAACCTGAAGGCAGTAAACTGTAAACTCCAATAGAATCCCTGTGTCCGTGTTAAAGCAACCAGGGAGCAACTCAAGTGCCCATGACATGAACTTGAAGTCTCTGTCATGTTCTATCTTGAACTAAAACACCCAGGAACCCAAGATTTCTCGTTTGCGAGTCACCACAATCCACACCGCAAGCAAACCGAATCCACTGTTGATACACCTCCGTCCGCTCATCACAGCGAAACAAACCTGTCAGCATCGGAGTAGCCTTCCAGCAAAGCAAGAGCTGCTGAGTCATGAACCTAAGATGGGGATTTGCATCGCACAAGACGGAGCACAGTGCATCGCTTCTAGTAACAAGTGCCTTACTAGTAGTAACAAGAAGCTAGTAGTAACAAGAATTAGAATGTTCAGAATTGAAGACTTCATTTTTTGATTTTGCAGGAGGGGAAGGCCGCTAGAACAGGTAAGAAGAGGTGGCTAGTGGAAGCGCTTGCACTATTCATTTGGTTCCTAGATTTTTAGGAAAACTGCTAGATTCACAAGACTTCAATGTGCATAGTGGGTTGGGGGTTTTGCTCTTTTGCAATGGACGCCGCTGTGAACACTTGTCATGATTTGTAATGCTTGTGAAGGGTATTCTTATGCCTGTGCATAGAGATCACCAGTTAAGTCTCATCTTGCTTGCCTGCCAGGCTGCACACTGCTCGAAGGCAGTGAGAAAGCCTGCGATCCATGTCAAGCACGGTGAGAAGAAACTTTTGTTTCAGCTAAAACACTTCTGAACGCCTGCAAGATTCTTTTGGATGAGTCATAGGTGATCCCCAGAATGATATTCCCAAGTACCGTAAGTTCAAGGAACTTCTCAGCTTGATCAATCCTCTTTTTGATGACCCAATGAAGGCCCGAACGCTCAGAGCTGAATGGATTTTGCGGAACAAAAAGGAGAAAAAGAGAGAGTAGTAACAAGTGCCACGCTAGTAGTAACAAGTGCGGAACAAAAAGGAGAAAAAGAGAGAAGACACTCGCAAGAGCCATCTTCGACAACCATCGTGGAGGGCATCCATCATCTGGGTTCGGATAGACGATCAACAAGGGGTTTCTCAGGATCAACAGTATGTCAATTTATGCGATGTTTTAAACGTACGTATTTCCATATGTATTCAATATAATATGTATTCTATTTTTTTCAGTTTCCTGCCAGAGACGGAAGCACAACAAACTCTAATATTTCTGCTTTTGTTCTGGGATCTCCAAGAAACCTTTCAACAAAGCCACGAACTCCTCGGACTTGGCATCAATCTGTGCATTCCTCACGTGGATCCACTACTGGGCGACAGGGACGCAAAAGGACACCCCTTCAGGTGATTGATTCAAATTGTATGTCTTTTTGAAGGCAAACCTCTATTGAATTTCTAAACATCTTATTTCCATTTGCTTCTTTTTTCATCTCCTTCTCCTAGTCTATCCAGGGTACTGCTGCTCATCTAGCATAGAAACTTTGAGCTGTTGGGCCCTCACTCACACGTTTCCAGTTGAGAAATTCATGGAATGCTGGGACACGACGTTCTACAACAACCCTGCAAACAACGTTTGAAACCAACCCCATGGGGACGACCACCGGAGGGTTCTTGAAACCAACCCCGGGAGTTGATCTGACACCTGCTGTCGCCGTCGCCAAGTGTCAATGAGGGCCCCCGGTCCAAGAATGCCTCAATCTTGCGCAGTTCCCAAGCCAAACCCTGGACTGGGCAGGTTACATGATGTATTTCTTTTCTGTTCTCTAGGATTCTCCATGTCTTCTTCTTCTTCTTCAAGCTTTCTCTTCGAAATCAAAGGTGCTATCTTGAAAATGGGCTGCATCCCGTGCTCAAAAACCTAGAGAAACTCGTCAGAGACAAAGATTGGATGCTGGGAATCTCAGAAGCTTTCAACATTCGGCTACCGTCTTTCAGATATATGATATATAGTGGCAATATGTTTCAGTTAGGAGCAAAAGGCAGTGAAGGTCAAGGGGTAATTGGTTGAGGGATAGTTGAGGGATAATTAGAGGCAGTACGTTCAGCAGGGGGGTAGCGAAGGACATGACACCACCGTGCTGTGCTTCCCTAAAGTCTAGGAACCAAATAACTGTTGCGAGCGCTTCCTTGAAGAAGTGTGAGATACTGCGTGAGATATCCTGCATCCAGTAAGTAGGAGCGTCCAGTAGCTAGGAGCTTATTCCCTCACTTAATTAAGCACCTACCTAATTAAGGGTGGGCTGGGCTAAACAAAAACATAAAGTTAGTTAAGGCCACACGGCCACCAGTGGCTTCGTGCTCCAAGTGGTGAGACCTCTATCGAGGAGCACCTATAATTTATCTATATTTAAAACATTGTTGGAGGTACCAAGCTAAAATCATGGACGGGAGGGCGTGCGTATGGGTAAACGTATGTGCGGACGTATGTGCGGACGTATGTGCGGACGGGTGTGCGGATCACTCATTTAAAGTGCACGTATGCACGAACGTGCGCGCAGACGTGTAGACGTATGGACGGACGTATGGACGGACGTGTGGACGGACACATGTGACATGCATGTGGATACACATTGCCTGGTCAAGTGCAAAGACGTTGTAGTAGTGTCAAGCCAGGGTCCAGGGTCCAAACATGCTGGTGTACTTATGAGAGTTTAGTGCGTGAATGTAGCATAAATCTCTGCGGACTGTTGCAGCTACTCTACCTTTTTTTCGCACGATGCGATTCCCGTCTGTAGGTCAGATATCATGACCGGCATCTATTTGCTAGTCTGTCTGTCAGAGTCATTGCAAACAGAAAACACAAACACCATCACAACTGTGAATCTGAAACAGAAAAAACTTTGCTGCGCCCGGTGAACTATCATCTATGTTAATGTCTATTGCTTAACATTATTACAATTATGATTGAAACTTAGTGAATCTGAACCATAATTGTTTTGAACATTCTTATTCAGACTCTCTCCGGTGACATCACATTCAATGTGAATGTCGGGTGAGACTTGCGACCATGCTTTCGATACCTTCGCGCTCTTCTACCTCCGAAGGAGACACCAGCCGCAAGGATGACAGAACTGCCAGGATCACTGCGCAAAGCACATTGCCAGCAAAACTCGGTCAAAAATCAAGAAGATAGAAAGTGTGGTGTTGGAACTACAAAAAATCAAGTCATAGGCATAGGTCGCAGACGTCATGAGGCGTGAGTCATGGATTCATGGACTCAAACATCTTGGCTCTTAGATAAAAGGTTCTTTTGACTCTTTGAGTTGACTATTTGTGACTGCTGCTGTTTCACAAAACTTTTGCAGTCAGGTAACGCATTGCCTGCCAAATTTGAGAAATGCGACTCTTCAAACGCGTCGAGCTGCTCACCGGTTGGCGTGTGACCTTGTAAAGTCAACATTTCTCTTCCAAGAATAAGTCTGCGGCGTGAAAATGACCATGTAATCGACCGTGGGAGCACGATTGGGACCATTGACATTCCCACGTTGTAGCGCGTGCAACTGTGGTATATGTCAGCGAATTGGATGTCTGACTTCTTCTCGCGAATGCGGTCATCGCAAACAAATGCAAGCACCTGGGAAATATAGGTCCGCAACAGAATCGCCACATACATACTGGTTGCGGAAACAGTGATTGCATAGAGACATTCTTACAATCAGACTCATAGTCTATGATTTCAGCGTTTGCCAAGGCACTTCCTTTGCTCGATCAGTCAGAACACAGAACCATGGAGATTCAGCAACATCGGCAGGAACAGCCACCGGCCATTGAATGCCACCTTAAGTGACATGGATTCAGCAGAGTGGCGCCGACGGTTTTGTGGCGCCTGTTGAGAGTTTGTTGATTCATAGGCTAGGCGGGTTCATAGGCTTTTAGATAAAGCAAAACAAACTAAACAAACAATGTTAATATAAAAAGAAACTAGACTACAAGTATAGCGACACTGTACCCAAGATAGCTCTTCTTTCACCGGACTAAAACGTACTGTAAAACACTTGAAACAGCCAGAACAATACCCAAACAGGAATCAAGAAACGTTTGTCTGCTTGGGTCATATGCAGGCTTATCCATCCTGGTGTCTTCTCATCCGCCTGTGCCGCTTGTTCCTCTTGCTCCTGCCGCTCCCCACTCAAACGATCCAAGTGTGCCATGACAGCTTCATCATCATTGTCCAGAAGCAAATCCTCCTTAAACACCGAAGCGTGCATTGAAAGACCCGTGGTATTGTTGATATGATATGATTGTTTAATATATAGTCTTAGTCTATAGTTTATAGTCGCCATATCATAGTCTATAGTCTATCTATGTACTAGAGTGTACAGTATTGAAGTGAAGTAAGAAAATGGAAACCCTGTTTAAAACCAAAAGAACAAACTGCAAAACAAAGGCTTTCCAAAACAGACATGATTCAACTGCAGGAGCTTTCAGGTAAAGCTTTTGCAGGAGCAATCTGACATTTGCGAAGAAGTCTTTGGCATTCACAGACACAGCTGGGTGCTGCACATTGAGGCATATGATGTAGACCCGGTTTCGGCTTTGGGGCAAGCCGTACCAGCAAGCGTTCAACAAGAAACACTCAGCACAATAGCCAGCGTCCATGATATCCGCCAAGCAATAGTCCAGGTTTGTTTGCCTTGGAGTCACAATTGATGTTTTACTTTGATATGTAATACGATACGGAGAGACGATACTATTTTTAAAAATATGAATCATGAAGTGTCAGTTGGCATAGACTGAACACATCTTGACTCAACACCATGGAATCTGCACGCCACACTTGGACAACATGTAGAGGATCTAACATCAGAAGCCAAGAAGCGTATCATCGTCTACCTCCCGATCAATGGCTGTCACATTCTCGAACACTGCCCACATTGGCTTGGTTTTGTCGAGGATTGTCAAGCACCCATGGAATGTAGATACACTGGCGACTTGTCCCTTCAAGGTTTTGCACGCAGTTCAAACACGAGAGAAGACATCATGCCATGTCACAGACACAATGTTGTCTCACCTCTCAAAAAGACCAACCAAAAAAGAATGCTGATATAAGTAAGTAGCCAACATTGCTCACACTTACATAATGACGATTATAAATATACAATAGGCTATAGGTGTGTTTGTTTGTTTGTTTTTATCTATGTATGTAACTAACGTACTGTATGTAACATTGATGATTGTATGTATGTTTGGTATGTATGTATGTGTGTGAGCAGTATGTCGCTTAGTGTTGTCATATAAGCTTTGACTTCCAATCTAAAAACTAATGTCAGTGATAGGCAGGGAAAAATGAATGTTTCAACCTGCGCGCCTCTGTCCCCTCAGGCTCTTCACTTTTTGCCTTTGCATTTTTGGCTGCCGCCATTGCCCCAGCATTTGCCCCCGCTGATTTGTTCAAACTGGAGTAGCTGGTACAGCTGAATCCGGCAGCAAAACAATCAACTTCTTCAGGAGCCGGCAGATCGCAATTGTGTCTGTGCCTAACACACCAGCGCTTGGAGTCATCTTGAAGTTGAGTGACATCCTGGGCAGGGAAAGTCCCAAGGCGCCAAAGAATCAGTATCAATAACAAGTAGAAATAGTAGCAGTGTCAGTACGCGTTCAAGTCTCCAAAGAATTGGGTACTTTGACCACACTAGCTTCATACCTGCAGCTTTAAAGTTATTAGATTAGTAGTATCAGTATCAGTATTGGTAGTTGTATCGTTTTCACCCATGTCCATGTCATCATACCATCCCACACACAGAGGTCAACACAGAAAAAAAATTGGGTCGCACCTTGTATACGCAAAAGGTTTCGCGCTGGTTCTCTGGCACAGAACGCGTGAGAAACTCCTGTTTGAATGCCACTGATTCTGCACCAAAAGAGCACTCAACTCCTGGATCCTGAGCAGAATAATGAACATAAACATGCGACATGTGATCAAACAGAATAAAAAACAAGGCATAAAGTACACACCATTCATTGCCAATATAAAATGCACCACATACTTGTGCAACAATTATGTAAATAAAGTATATATTTATATTTATATTTATATTTAATATAAAATATAAATATAAATATAAATAATTAAAATATAAAATTATAAAATACAAATATACTTATTCAATTCCGAGATGCCTGAAGACGGAAGATAGATCTCAAAGCAGACTGTGCATTGTCCATCACTGTCTCAAACCTCATTCGCAGAATTTAGCATTTCAGACTAACAACTTTGTCAAATATTTCAAATATTTCAGGATCAATTTTCTGTGTTTCTAAACAAACAGTATCAGTTGTCAGTATCATATTTACATTGACAGTGACATTGACCCATTAAAAATATGGTCAAGTAGCGAACCGGTTCCACTGCACGCAGACGCCACAACTGTCGAGTTTTGGTTGTAATCGCTCTGGCTGGACAAGTTGTCATAAACAGTGGAACCTGGAGTTTCGCAGTGGTGCTTGAAGATCAAAGCTGCCATAGCCTTGCGCTTCAGAAGCTACAACTTAGGTGACTGTCAACAGCACACACACACTAGCAGATTTGGTCCGTTAATCAACTTGAATCAAGAAGCTCTAGAGCAACTTCCATACATGTCATCACGCCGTGGGTAGGCAGCAACCACATCAGCTACGAATGCTTGCATTTGGTTTGTATCCTCTGCCCTGCCATACGCATCAACTCTTGGCCCCTTCCAAGTACAAGATGCAGACGGGGATCTGGAACATGGGGCGTCCATGCCTTGGCTGAAGGTTGTTTGCCTCTTTGGACATGTGATCATTGACTAAGACTATGACTGATATGACCGAACAATCTGACTCAATGACTGACTCATTAAAAGGGCGTGTTTAAATTGCTACGTGTTTTCCAAGCTGCCACTAGTACCAAGAAGACCTTCAGTTGCAAACGGGCTGTCAGGGAGAGTCTGCATTGCAGCGAAGCCATCTGCTGGATCCAGAAAAGTAGCGGCTGGGACTGCCTTGGGTGCTCCATGCAGTATACCATGTAAGTAGGATTTCTTCAACTTCCGCACTAGATAAAGATTTGGCTGCATCAGCGTATCATTGATTTCTGCAATGGGTGCTACTTTCTCTTCCTCAGAAAGAAAAATTCCAGCTTTCTCAGCTGAAGCCTGTTGTATATCAGAGACAACTACAAGTTCTGACTTGAGCTTCGCGACATCAAGGGCTTTGTCATCGGGCTTGAGACTCACCAGCCAGCGCACAAAGCCGCGCAAGTCCTCCAGAGGGTCTCCATCAGCTTGTCCAAATTCCCATTCGTCTGCGTCAAAGCCCTCCTTTTCGATGACATAGTCTTTGTGCGCTTGAAGCAGGGGATGAGAGCAGGCCTCTGCCATAGCTAAAGTGAAATCATCCTCATTCAATGCCCCAAGAAGTTCATAGGCAAGGTCATCACACGCGTTCAAGTGTTTTTCTTCACGAGTCATTGTCTGATCACCATCGTGGTCAGAATCACCTGTACAGTGATCTGACAAATCCTGGTGAACTTTCACTCGTTCAATGATCTCTGCCAAGATCAGTGTCTTTGTAGGCTCATGAGATTGTGCTTCAGGCTTGGTACTTTCTGAAGAAAACTGGACAGACTGGTTGGTCTCTGGCACAGCCGGCGTGACCTCAACCGCTGGCTCTGTTGCATTGGCAGTGTTTTCGTTGTTGGGCTGGATAGACTGGGCATTTGCTGGCACAGCCAACATACCCTCAATCACTGCTTGTTCAGCATTGGCATTGTCTTGGTTGTTGACCACAGGCGCTACTGCAATAGAGGTATCAGCGGTATCAGCGGTCTTGGTATCTGCTGCAGTTTCCGCATGTTGGGTACTGACATCAAGGGCGTCCTTCATATCAGCATCTTTTGTTTCAGTCTTGATCTTGGCAGGATCTACTACTGCAGGTTCAGTCTTCATGACAGGTTCAGTCTTCATGACAGGTTCAGTCTTCATGACACTCCCTGAAGCCACAGGATCTTCAACTTTGATACGCGAAGGAGAGCCTACTGGAGGAAAGTCTTTGTCCATTTTGTCACAGTTCTCTTTTGGATTCCATGTCCAAGGAGACTTGTTGGATTTGGACTTGATTTCATTCTCAAACTTCTGCGCATCAGGATGCTTGAGAGCAATCTGGACCCTCTTCCACAGATCTTCCCACCAACTATTGGACCGCTGTTCATAGTATGCCCGTGACTCACTAACGACCTGCTTCTTCCAAGCAGAAAAGTCAGTGAGTATGTTCTTTGTCTCGAGCTGCTTTGAACGAGCAAGCATCTGTCTGACACCCGCGCTGGGCAATGGAGATGCAGCCTTACGTTTTGTCATCCTGCTTTTTGGCTGATCAGTGAACAGCGGATCGCAAATCGTTTGAGCCTTCTTTACTCCGGAAGCTAGTTGTTGACACTAACGGAACTGAACGCTTTGAACAAAGAAACTGCATTTGAGGAAACAACCGCCAACAGCTCACTAATACAAAGGAACTCTTTCCCGGGCGCAACTGGATCGACCTGCCTTTGGCTCTGGCAGTACGTGGGAAAAAGCATGTCGCCAGAGGGCCATGTAACCCTCTGCAGGCCCACAGTTCTAGTTGCCGATTCTTGATTCTTGACCTGACTTGTTTACAGTCAAGGTCCACGATATTGAGCACCCATAGTCATATTAGTCACATAAAATGATTCTTACATCATATGACATATGAATCATATGAACATATAAATATATAAATCTGAATAGTGTATCCAATGAAAACAAAATACTACATGACAAAGGAACCGGAGCAACACAAACAACATCCTGCTTGTGAAGACTTGCCTAAAGTTCACTGTACAATTTTTGGCATAGGCATAAATCAGTCAAGCTTTCTTAGCTTGGCTGCTCTTGACTACCTGCCCACGCTTTGGCAAAGCTGCTGCTTTTAGGGTCTCTTTCATTTTCAGCATTTTTGTGAAGATCACCCCTGGCACTTCAACCTTCTCACTTGCTTCAATGAAGCTCAAAGTCTTTTCAATGCTGGGCAGCAAGACCGCAGTACCATTGGAAGCCTGCTTTGATGTGAGGATATGCAGGCAGGTAGCTGTGGCAGCCAATGAAAGAACCGTTTTGATCTCCTGCTGGACTTCATCAACAAAGGGAAGACCTTGCCTGACTGGAATCCCAAGTGCTGCACAGTCTGTCTCCATGTTTGTGAGCTTCGTTTCAAGGATGTTCACCAACCTGGAAAGTTTTGTCTGCTTGTCATCCACACGCATCATTTTGAGAAAGCCTTCCTCATCTTTCTCCTCGTAGATGGGAAAGGGCTTCAACGTCTGGATTTTATGCATGGTCTCATCCATGAACTTGGCATTCTTCTCAATCTCATCAACATATGTTTGCTCCATAGTGTCTTTGAGATTGAACTTGGTTCCAGTCACAAGAACCACATGAATCACATAAAACCTTAAGAGAAGTTTGTATCAAGACATTCTTTTGGAGACTGCGGGTAAAACAATCACCTAAAATAAGTGGTGAAGAATATGTTGTGTATTTTGGACAAGGCTCCATCCATTTCATAAAGCGGGTGAGCCTGTCCTCTGCCACTTCCGATGATATTTCATCATTCTTGGGCCACAGCGTGTGGTACACAGCAGTGAGCACTGCCCTGATGAGAACAACTATTTCATGAGTCATGTCATGTCTCACTCATATAATGTTAAAGTATGTAAGTAACAAAAAGCAAAAGACCCATGAACAGGTTGAATGAACCAGCCAAAAGGCTGCATCTGATTCTCACCCACAGGCAAAGAAGCGCTTGGAGAAGCGTCTTTGGAAAGAATGCCCAATGACTTGAACAAATCAATCAACGTGCGGAGAGACTTTGTTGGAGTTGAGGAAGACTCTTGAAGTATGACATGTGGAACTCCACTATCATTCTTGTTCTTCTTCATCTCCTCTTCCGTCTCGGCTGATGCATAGGCCTGCATGAACGACAGTATGCTCTCCAGAAACACGGATGCATTCTGAAGATCTGCTGCATCATCATCTTTGAACCCTGTCAGCAGAAGTTTGGCATCTGCAGCCGCAGCTAAGGCCTCCTCAAACTTCCGATATTCCAGGCGTGCATTTGACAAGACTATGTGGAGCATGAAAACGTCACTTGGAGGTTTGATAGCATCATGCCATACATCCTGGCAAGTAGACTGCACAAGGAGATTCAGCTGGTGCTGCAATGCCGCAACTGATTCATTGGCCATTGAGAAGGAACACAAAAATTTGGTCTGTGCTTCCTGCCAACGGTTCACAGCTTGGCATAGACTTACAGCTGTGGCTCTCTTCTTGGCAACCTGATCACCTACAGGAATCCGTAGTAGAGCATCAACCTCCTGGGATACTGCATTGGTGCTATCCAAGAAAAGTGCCAAATCCTGAAGACAGACCAATGGCTCTCCAACCACTCGTGGAATTTCTGGAAGAAGATTGGTGAGAGCAACTGCTGGTGGCTTGGACATGATCTTGGAGTCTCTGAGTGTCTGGGTTTGCGTGCTCAACCAGGGGACGGTTTCATGACACACATGATGCTTGACAACCGCGTCGGCATAGTTCTTCAAAGCGTCCTTGGCATTCCCCAAAGCACTTTGCGCAGTCTCATCCTTGATGTCCGTCTTGGAAGCAATGTCCTTGAATGAAGTGAAGACCTTTGCAAAGGAATCGAATGCTGCAGCAGGCTTAAGACCAGCGAGAGCAGTTGTAAATTGCTCACATGTCTGAACGGTATCCTTTACCTTCGACATCAGCTCACACATATGGGATTGCCCTTCTGCCGTTGCTTCTGCCAAGCTCATAATCTTCTTCCCTTGTGCAAGAGACTTGAAGGACCACAAAATGGAAGCTGATTGTGTGGCTGCCTTGAGTGCCACCAAAGAGTCCAAGAGGCTCTGCGGGTCATAGGCTGAAGGTAAAAGAAGGACATGCAGCGACTTGAAGCAGCTCCGATTCTCAACAGCAGGGAACTCATTCATCATGACATTCACAAAGTTGCAAATTGGCTCCATAACGTCTTGCCCGTCAATCGTAACCTTGGCCAATGTTGTGAAAACCCTGCTAATGCTATGTTATTAATATATCAATATCAATGATTATCAAAGAAAAACATACAAAAACAGTTTAATAGCAGTGGTATTGGTATCATAAAACTTTACAACTGTATTGAAGACAAGGTAAGTAGCCTTGTCTGGGACAATGCCTCGCAAAAGCTTCTGCAGTGTCACAGTCGTTTGCTGGAGCAAAAATGACCTGTGAGTAAAGTGGTCATCTTCGCTCACATTGGTTCTGAGGAACTCGAAAGTGCTTGATACCATCTCATTCCAAGCCTGCAACTTGAGATTGTCATACCACATGGATTTGCACACTCTCACATAGACCTCTTTCCCCACAAAGCATCCGTAGCTATCATCCGCCAACAAGGCTGACAACCGAGCTTTGCAGTCTTCTCCGGAAACAGCTGTACTTTGCTTGTTGAGTCCCTTGATGAAGTCCTGCATGACAGAGGCAATTGTTTCCATACCTTGAGCTTGCTCAAGAGGTGCTGTTTGGTTTTCAGTGGTCCGACGCTTCAACTGTCTCTGACGTGTCTTCAGCCCACTGATGAGAGTTGTCAGCTTTTTCAAGCTGTCGGCGCAGTCGTTGCGAAAATCGACTTCATTTGGACGGGGATCAAATCGTAAAGCACTCTTGAGCTTATCGTTCCACTCATCTGCCCAAGCTTTGTCCGCCTCAGTCAATCTGTCAAAGCCAGTCACAATTGCCGGGTCCAGGTTTTCCACAGCACTGATTCTCTGGCGTTTGTTGTGGGCAGCTTTGTCTGCCGTTGAAGAAAAAGCCTCACTACCAGGAGCAGGAGTAGAAGCCAAGGTAGGAGCAGTGGTAGCTGTATCATTTGATGCTGCTCTCTTTGCAGCAGCCTTTTTTGCAGCTGCCTTGGGAACTTTTGGCTGAGGTGCTGCCTTGGCCCTTGCTGGAGTGCTGGTATTTTTCAACCTCTCAAACACAGACATCTCTTCATCACAATCTTCAGTCTTTTGCGCTGCCCTTGCATGTGCGTTGGCAGCAATGGAAGGTAGAGGCAAAGATGTCGTGTCTGCTCTTTTTGAAGTGGCAGTGGGATCCACGCTAGGGTCAGCAGCGCTCATCATTTGAAGCCCATCCATTATGCCAAGCAAAGTTTTTGCACGTCCCATGTCAGGATCCTTCTTGAGATGCTTTGCCTGACCCATCAATTGTCCCACAGCATGGGTTTGTGTCTTGTCGACCAGGTTGTCAGTCAACATAGCTTGGTCTGTCTCAAGCAAAGTAGCCGTCCGTTTCACCCCAATGCTCTGTTGGCCAGTCAAGCGATACACACCTCGCTGTCCATCCTCCCAAGCCATGAGCCACTCCCGCCCTGTAGTGATCATCTTGTTTGACTTCAACAAAAAGATTGAGAAAGCAGCCCTAACAAACACACACACACACCACACACACTGAAACAAAGACGGAAACACTTCTTTAGCTGATGCATATGCAAGTTTCTCCAAGCAGACTCTCCCCCTGAAAGCTTTTAGTCACCAAGTCAGATTCGTTTGGCTGAAAGTGAGTCATACTCAAGTAGGTGCCAGCTTCCACAAAGAATTGCAGTGCTGATGTGAGAGTCTCTTTTGACTCATCCTCAACCGCAAGTGTCCTCATTGCAATACCAAGAAACAACGACTCATGACTCATGACTCATGAATCATAACATGTCATGATGTCATTGAGTCATTGACAGATCGATTAAGACATCTGACAAGTGATATTGACATTGACAATGATCATTGATCATGCCAAAATCAAAATACAGCCTGTTTATGCCAGGCAACTCTCTTGGTCCGAGTTGGTCAGGGTTGAGAATTCTCATTCCTGGATTGGCATTCTTTGCCTCGATGAGAGTTTCACGCTGCTTCATAAACCTCACAAGACAGATGAGACAAGGCCAATGACAAATACAAATACACACCCTCAAAACAATCATAAGATCATAAGAGCACAAGTCTTTCAAACCAAGGAACGCATGAAGCCTGGTAGGATTACTCTTGAAGTGTGAGGCAGCCTTTTTCATAGTGCTGGTGCTTGGATCTAGCTTCCATCCGCCACTTGTGAGCACCTCATTGTACAACTCAGTAGTGCTAGCCAGGATTGGAAGGAACACAAAACCAATTGGTGTGGCCTGATAAAAACACAATTTATCTGTCTGCAGTCTAACCACATTGGCACAGATTAAGCAGCACAAACCTTTCGGACATGCCTGAGATCCACTTGCCCAAGGAATCAGCGGCCACCACTTCTCCATCCAACCGGTAATTGGATTTTTCTCTGTGCTCCAGCACATGCAAAACTGACACCTGCAAGCCAGGTAGCCTTCAGGCTTTGTGAACCCAGCTGGTGGGTCAGGGGCCTGTGCCATGTGAGCAACTTGACCTACGAGCTCTGACCTGACTTGGCAATCCTCGAGCAGCTGAGGGTAGTATTGACATGTCCGTTCATACGTTCACTTGCATGTTCATCCATCCGTACACATGTACACACACATGTACGCCCACATGTACACACGCACGTACACATGTACGTACACATGTTCATTTTTGATATGTTCAAAAATAAGGAGCTCTTTTGGTCAGAAAAACAGCTTATTCCTAGAATAAGGTGGTTTTTGGGCCAAAAGAGGTCCTTATTTTTGAACATACCAAAAATGAACATGTGTACGTACATATGCTCATACTGACTCATATGGGTCAACATACATGTGGACGTGTGGGCGTACGCATGGGCGTTCAGGTGGGCATACATGTGAACATGGTCACATACATCTGGACACAGCTTGAATCCTGCAAACAGGTTTAATTGGCACTGGCAAAGTCAGAACCTCCATGAGATTGCAATTTATAGGCAGCTTGACATAAAACACATTATCAGATGTTCTTTACATAAGACATCTTGATCTCGGTTGTTTGCCTTTTTCACCTTTTTTCCAGTTGATTCCCCGATGATTTTCCCATAGCAATACACACATGAATTAGGGCTCACGGGAGACAAAGTGCATCATCCTTTGTCAATACCATCAGGTTAGAGACCAAATGCCGTGAGCCATTGCAATGAGCAGCACCGCTGTTGCTGGCAAGCACACATCCAACCAATGCAAATCACCCAGTCACCATTGCCTGCACATCAACATGTTAAAAGGCATCCAGTAGCAAGACACATCATGACTAGAACCTACAGACACACTAAATAGGAATGATGCCTCGGAAACCACCAATAAAACACAACTGAAGCCATGGTGCATAGTAAAGCTTTGTGTGCGCTGGATAGTCTTGTCTAGCAGGCACCATCCGCTTTCCTTGATAGAGCCAGTTCATAAGCCGGTCAAAGCTTGCACCACCGTTGGTAAACGCTTTGGCGGTCTTGAGCACAGAGCAATTGCCTCTATGATAGTGGCATTTGACCGCTATGGCATGTTGTGGGGTCCCTTTCTTCATCTCAGTGATCCGGCCTTGGATACTGACAGGTGCTCCTACTGCAAACAACTTCCTGGGTTTATATGATAATACTACTTATAATTGAACATGATTTTATCAATGCTATGACTGAAAAGATTTGCAAGTGGATCCAAACATATCATGTCACATCATGTCGTAACATAATTATATATAATATATAATATAACTTAATTTATACTAAATTACACATCTGACTTTCCTGCAGGCAAAGCACCCAAATACTCTTTGGGACCGTCGTAGAACTCCTGTTCCCACACATGCCATCCTTGTCCATGTAGTATGGAGGCAAACGGGGTCGCTGTGGCGGCTTTGCTGATGAAGACGACGTGGCTGTTTCTGAAGGCATAGCCTAAAAATGTTCAAACACAGGTTTCCGGACTATAGACGACTATTAATGGTTTCCATACCGTATGATGACAAAAGCGTATTTGTATTTGCGCATAACTATTATATATATATATATTGAACTTCATGAACAGTCACATTAGACTGGCTCCAATTATTTCACAATCAAACCTTCTTGCTGTTCGCCAACCCAGCAACAGGCTTTGAAGGTGTATTCTTGGCAGGTGTTTTTCCAGTCTTGCCTCTTCTGGTGGAAGTAGATGATGATGCGCTTGGCTGGGCAATATCTGGAGGTTCATCCTGTAGATTATCGGAATAGCGCGATAGAAGGCCTAAGTCATACTCCCTCGCTTGGAGCCAATTCTCTTGCAGTTCAGCTAGTTCTGGATCCAATTCAGGCACCTCGTCCTTGGGTAGAGTTCCTGAGTTCTAAATCAATCACAAACCCACGGTATTCAACGGGGTTCGACTTGCCTTATGTAGCATGCAACATGTAAAGTTAGCCGTTTACCTACAACTTTCACCTGTACTTGAGTCCACACATTTCTTTGACATCGTGACATCTTAGATTTCTTGCGATACTGATACAATTGATATGACTTTTTTCTAATACTGTTACTTTCTTATGTCATGTCTTGCTGTGACTCCTGCCTGAATGTATTTTGTGAACGCACGAAAGTCTTCCATATGGATTTGTGTATGGATTTGTGGACGAATGACCCAGCACAACAGATCATTTAAGCAGACAAGCTTCCACTGATAGCACTGGCAGCGTTTGACCTTCCCCGGGCATTCTCTTGTTTCTGTGACTTTGGCTTTGGCCGCGGCTTAGGCTTCAGTGCAGGTGCAGTCGGGTCAAAGCCTGTTAAGTTCGCTACCATCTTCGCAATCTCATCAAGGGACTCATTGTCGCGATTCTCCTGGTCAATGTCGTTGTCATCATCAGACTCCTCATGTTGCGATTGTAAAGCATCACTGGCTTTGATCCAATTCAGAACGCCAAGGAGTCTGAGCTTGCAAAGTGAGTCAGACCAGCATATACTATAGTCTGGACGGAATGCATATTCCACCCATCCATTGCCAGCCTTTCTCTCATCAACGGGCTTCAATCTTGACATCTGAGCAGCAATTCCATCCATGCAGGAAAACTTGAACACCTTTGTCTCAGAAGATGCAATATGTTCCACCGCAAGATGCACAATGTAAGGAGACTCCAGAAAATCATCTCTGCCCTCAAATCTAAGATTGATGCCATCCACTCGGAACGGACGGAACATTGCGTGCGTGAGAAGCCATCCAATCTCTTGCGCAACCTTGCCGTCTGCTCTTACCCAGCGAGCAAAAAGAAGAGGAAACCGAGCATCTGGTCCTATGCATTGCTGTATGGTCTTGTAGAGAGGTTTGAGGCTGCGACAAATATTTCTCATCAAATTTTGCATTCTTCTGAACACCTCCTTGTCAACCCCAAGCAATCCACCAAATTGGCAAAAAGAAGTGCAGGTCTTCTCGTCACACGCTTGCGGCTCAATGGCGCCACCACCAACGACTTCAGAATGTGCCTTGCTCCACTCTTGACTTTGCTGCTCCACAAATCCCTTTTGGCTGGCGCATTCCTCAAAAAGTGCACTGCTAATTGCATGGTCTTTGTCTCCCAAGCCAAGCAAGCCAATCCCGACATTGGCCTCTGAATCATGGTCGTCCTGCAGTCTTGGAGATGTAGAAGGCCTTGCTCTACATGACTGCTGTGCCTTCTCACGGTACTCAGCTCTGAGATTGCCGTCAGCCTCAGATAGGGACAAATTCAGCTCTACGACCAAACTTTCCCAACTGCCACTGTCAATGCCCAAGAGTGGCGCTAAAGGGTTGCAATGGAAACCCAAAATCAACTAAGTGCAAGTTCTTGTTGATTGTCCTTGTCCAGGATCTTTTGTTAATGATTGTGGTCGTAGTTGAATTATTTGCAAAATGGCCAATGGTAAACTGTTTTTTGTAGCAAGAGTTTAGAGACGGGGAGCCCGTTGAGAAAATTATGATATTTGATTTATATATTTTAATATGTTGCTACTACATTAATTAATATTAATAAGGACATAGACATAGAAGGTTATAGGTATAAGTTACAACACTATAGTGATGGTTCGTAATTCTGACTGTGATGCAAGTATAGTGTGCATGCTGAATGATCACAAGATTGCATGTGACAGATCATTCTCATTCATTATGAGATGACGATGGGATGAGTCAAACCATCAATAATGAATCATAACTATGACTTTATAAAACACAGACTCTGACTATACATTACAATACACATTACATGAATCACACCACAATACACACAGCCTACAGCCTACAGTGTTTATTTTCACAGTAGTGTGATGCCATTTATACTATTGAAGGACCTGACCACTACGATGCCCCCTCAACATACTGCTAACCAAGGGTCAAAAACTATATTATGCTCCTACACACAAACCAAACCACTCAATCACCATCCCCTTTCTTGCTACCACGCAGCATCACCACTCTCATTCCAGAGTTCCTGGGCTCTCTTCAAAGCACGCGCGTTGAAGGCAGCAGCACTCTCATTTGCCTCTCTCGGCAAACATAGCCTCGTATCACGTCGGAATAGCAGAAAAGCTGACCGACCTGCCCGCATTCCACAGGATGATGATTCTTTTTGGCTTGAGGACTGGCTGGTAGTCTGCAGCGCCAGAGCATTGACATCACTGATAATCTCATGCATGGTCAGCGTCTTGCGCTTCCGCGTGTTTTGCTGCATTTGCTGCACTTGAGAAGAGAACTCTTCCTGAATGTCCGTCAAAGCACCTATATCTGTCCGTTGCCCATTCTCCAGAACACCTGGCGCCATGTCATCGTCTTCCACCATGTCAGGTAGTAGGTCACCCCTGAGCACCCCAAGTGACCAAGGCGGAGGAGGAATAGCTTCAATTCTGTTCTTCATGACCATGTGTTCTTCATGTTCTTTTCTTCCACAACGTGTTGATGCTGCACCAGGGTAAAGTGCGCCCGAAGATAGAATCTTTTTCTCCTTCTCCATAAATTCTGCTTGCACTACATGAGCACGCTTGGCCTCCGCCAAAATATGCTTTGCGCAGTTGGTGGCAAGGTTCACCGGCTTTCCTGCGGTGGATACTTAAAGAATCTATTCTATAAGTATAGTACGTACATAAAGTCCATTAAGTATAAAATATGTGCTTTTGATTCATAACTAACTACAATATACATATAGAATAACAATAATAATAATATAACATCTTGAGTCGGTATCAAGGTAATGTCAGGTAATGTGGTTGGTTTGCTTCCTTTGAAATTCAACAGTGTCATGACTACAATGACTACAAGTTGACATAGCCAAACCAAACCAGTGTTGAAGAACACAAATGATGAAATCATTGAAATCATCAGTTAACCTGTTATTGAAACTATGACTCTGAATCATGGTGAACTCTTAGTTGGCCCCTGCCTCGGGTGCACTTGCTAGATGACAAAGCGCGAGCAAAGTTGTCTTCTATTTCAATATTGGTAACCTTGTGGTGCGACATCATCGTGATGACTCCAAAGAAACGACCACCTTGCATTAAATCCTCGACCGCTCTGATCTTGCTGTGCAACCTAGCTGAACATCCTGAATCGCGGCAACATGGCTTTGACAACAGAAATTGCCGGACAATAGCAACGTGCTCACCATGAGAAAGCCGTGGGTCGGCTAAAGCCACGAGGCTAAAGGGGAGTGCTTGGTAGGGCAGAATGAGCCTTCTCCAAATCCGGGTGCTAACGTGCAGAAGGCAAAATGCCAAGAGAGAGATTCCAAAGGGTTCATTCTCAGCAAAGACTGTGCTGTCTAAGCCACTGCCCGGAAGACCTTAGATGTTGTAAAACAAAAGTAAACCACATGTCAACTAGAAACACTACCGCTACCAATTCAATCTCTAGAACACTTACATTGCTGCTTGTTGCTGCTTGTGCTTACTGCTGGTTGCCATATTGGACCTCTTGATTATGTAAGAATTGACTTATAACCACCTATAACATTATAGCCAATTATAGCCTATAAAACTCATTACTTATAGACTTATAGATAGTTTCTATCTGAAAAGGCTCAAGTTGTACGTGCGTAATATCGAATCATCGCATATAATATATAATATATAATAGATTGGCCTTTCCTGGGTGGGCGTCAACTAACTTTAGCTTGGTTTATTGAACGTCATTTTGTGTTACGCTCATGTAAGGCTCATGTAACATATCATTGATGTTAGAACACTTGGCTGGGAGTTGAATGATTGAACTTGCGCAAGACAGGTCTAAAGTTGCAAGACTTAGTTTTAAACAAGAAAAACATCGCATTCAAATTCCACACAGTGCACATCCCGGATTCAAGCCAAAACACCATCTAGCATTTGAATGATTTCTTCACGGCCGGACGTCATGGCAACAATACAATCATTTAGAGCTTTGACAGCAGGGCTGAACCGCATGGTCGCCAAGCAAACCAGTGGTCTTTCTCGTGGATCTTGATGCAACCACAATTGCAAGTGCTGAGCGCGGAAAAGCCAGCCAGACAATCGAGACACTGATTCTGATGAAGCAACCAGGACGATGATCTCAGTCAACGTTTCTTCCCTCTCTAGCCACTTGACACTCTTTCCAGAGCGAACTCCTTGAACTTTGGACTTGGGCACGTCAGGGCAAACATAGGGTGAAGCAGCTGCTTCCAAAGCACCTGTTCCATCACTCGACTGCACTACCACTCCGCCGGTCAAGTCTGACACCAAGGAATTAAGCAGGGCATTCATACTGCTGGCGCTAGGCTTGCCTTTTGGGGTAAACAGGTTGCAAAAAGCAGCTCCAAATATGCCATGCACAGCAAGTCCTCTCCTTAAATGCGGTCAGAGTCAAACAAAAACACTCAGATACAGATACCGTACCCTATTTGACTCATAATTGACAACAAAGCCTGAATTGTTCTTATAAATATAATCGCTATACAGTAGGTGGAAAACAAATTCAGCAATATCATGGATGGATGCAGGATGCACCTGTTTCTTGACTACTCTGAATTCTAAAAAGCTGCCCAACATCAAATACAAATAGCAAAGTTGTCAATGTGCACTTCATCTCTTCAGTTTACGAATATCTTGAGTGCCTCCTGATATTTTCATTCTCTAGTGATCACAAAAGGCATCAAAAGACAAGACATACACGGTCATAATAGCTACATGTTGCATAGTGTGTATGACCTGGCGCTATATCATATCATATCACATCATATCATTCATTTCATATGCATATTATTTACTATATATATATATGAATATAACTTAACATGTGTCTATACCAGAATAGTATAAATGTCCGTCACATCAGTCTATGCCATGGTTCAGGTACCACTTGGAAGTTTCGCGACATCTCAGCCACCGGTTTAAAGCAGGGATAGGCGGTTTTCCAAACAGTATCAGCTGACAAAATAGTGAACTTGCCAGTTCAGCCAATTTGTCCCGCGAGAGGCACCCGCATGGGCAACCAAGCCGGCAGTGGTGCTTGATAGAGCCAGGACCAGTTCGCTTCCAATTGCTGTTGAAGATGCACAAAAAAAGGTCTAGCTGCTCTTGATGTTTTCTGGCACTAGCATTGGCTTCTTGTGCAAAATCACCTTCTGGCACATCCCTGCGCCTACTTCTGTCCAAGTGAGTCCACGCAATGATAGTCTCTGCATACTTTCTCCAAGCGGGATCTGGGTCAGTGTAGTCGATTTGGAGATTTGCTTTGATATACGCCGCCACATGAAGAGTCATGTCCAGAAACGTCTGTCCATACGCAAGGACATTGGAGCAACAAAACCTCGAGCTTGGTGGTTCACTTCAATACAACGAGAACACTGAGCAAGTATAGGTAACAGGAATAGAAACTTAAATGATAGTCTATGTACTTTGTCCTTAGAAAATCCTCGATTGAAAAAAACATGTAACATATTATGATTCAATCATATTAAATTGATATGATATGACTCAAATGAACTCAGCTGAATCATCATCATTAGGAAGTTATCATATCAATACGATATCGGATATCAAACAGTACAGTAGTTTTATCCCCTGGTTTGGTTTGTCTGATTGGTAGCGTTTGATAGCGGCGATAAAGTTATCTGTGATAGGTAGCTGCAAATTCAACACGCGGCATACAGTGTCGGTCCAAGTGGCAGGGAGTTGACACCGAGGCCACGAAAAACTGCTTCAACCGTGTGATGAGATTCGTGCCTGAGACAATCTGCAAGTTGCCTTCCTGGAACTATTTACATTCTTTTTCACTTCAAATAGTTCATTCCAAATCCCAAGTCATTCAAACTTTCTTCATCTAGTTTCACTAGTTTCTTCACCTAGCTCCATCAATACACGCAAACACTATCAAGAAGAAACCTCATTAACTGTTTGACCAAACGACATTGCACAAAGGTGGTGCAGAAAAAAGGCCATTCGCAGGAAGGTTCTTAGACACCCAGCGCATCAGCTTCAAATTGGTCTCTGCCCCGTCACTTGTGAAGCCCATAACATAGACATCAAAGCATGCATGCCATCCTTGCTCAGCTTTCACAAGAACGCTGGAGTTTGCACAGTCACAACAACTATTCCAACTGCACTAAGTTAGCAACATAGAAGGTCTAAGATGAATGTAAATACTGGTACTGGCTGCAAAAACCAGGTTCTCATGGGGTGCACAGGCTGCTTTGCCACAATCCCTTGCCAAAGACCACCGGCATGCGTGTGTCTGAGTGCTGCAGGGCAGGTGACCAGCGTGGCGAACCTAGCAAGCGGGCACGGTTTTGTGTCATCTCGGGGCTAATGTTGTCAGAATTGCACAAACGAATGAACCACTCCTTTGGAGAAAATTATCAAACATTGTCTCACACTACTACAGATACATGTGAATTGATATGTCATATATGTAACATGTATGTCTTCCGAAATCGTGAGTTAAAGATCATGTTTTCCAAAGCCTTTCTGGAAAAACAATCAGACAACTTGACGCACAGCAAGGAGCAAGTGGTTAAGTGCTAACATGCTGCTTTGCTGGACAAGAGCCGCGCGCCACCAGAAGGGTAGTTCTTTGCACCTTGCACTGGAAATACATGGCATGCTGCATGCTGCACAATGGTCTGGAATAGAGCAACCCTGAAAACCTCCCCTCTTCAAACCACAGACAGAGCAGAATTGGGGGTGGGAATGCGACAGAAACCATGTTGTACCCAAAAAGGCTATGAGGCCCTACAGCCTATAGTCAGCATGCAGCAAGCCTATATGCAGGCAGACTAACTATCCATTACATGGTCTCATAAAAAGCACAAGGCACAAGTACAGAAAAGACGGAGATGTGCTCTCTGTCTTGAAGCGCACCCTTTGCATCTGGCTTGTTTCATCAAACTCCAGGTGAAGCTTGCCCACACGCAGCGAACCATCCAGCGGACAAGCCTTATTGTTTTGCAGGGGCAACAAGCCTTTACCTTCACAGCCACAAAAGCGTGCCAGCAATGGTCTTTATAAGGCAATGCTTTACACGGAAAGCAGAGATATAGACTATGGCAATGAGGTCATAGTCATAGTTATAAAGTTATAAGTTACGACTTATGAGTCATGAGTCAAGTTATGCGTACCAGCACATGTTTTTTCAATATTATTGCAGTCTATTCCTCTACTTTATTTATTGTAGTCGACCGCCATAGCATAGCGTGTATCACAACAGTTGTTGAAAAATTCTTCTGATAGATGAAACTAGATGCTTAGATAGCTTTGATGCCTATTTTCTTTGCAGGCTGTTTGTCAATTTGCACAACATTTATTTAGTCCAAGCATCATTCCTGAGGATAGCTTTGCAGTAAGTCTGCTGGCACAACATGAAGAAGTTTGAAACAGCTCCTTGCACCTCCGTTGAAGTCAGCAACAACAAGCAAAGCAGTTGAGTGACGGAATTGTTTCACCGCATGGCTGCCATTGTCTAGAGTACAGTCAGTCTGTCAGTATGTCATATATGTCTCACTATGTCAGTATGTATTTCAGTATGCCAAACATATCAATACAGATTCATCATTATATTAAAGTTCATTGAATTTAATAAATAAATCATCCTCATCATATCCCGGATCCTGTATCCCGGCTTTGCTTATTATATCTTAGGTTTTTACGACGCTGACGTATTGTCTTGTCGTTTTGCGCGGCAAAGCCTTCGCAATCCAGGCAGGTGTTCCTTGTAGCCAGTAAGCCACGCTGCTCAAGGACATAGATGTTATAGCTCTCCGTCGAATATCCTTGAAGGCGCTTGCAGATGACCAACCAAACCTCAGATTTTAATTAGTCCAACATGAACATGAACAGAAGAACCAACAAATCAATATGTGATGCCTGTTCAAGAGTGGGTTGAATCATTCAGAATTAGATGAATGCAAAATTCACCATTCTGAATTCTGATTGATCTATTTGGACTCAGCCATCTACAGTCATCTGTGGTCATCTACAGTCTAGTCTATAGTCCATGGTTTGAAGTCATTTCTGCACTGCACGGTAACATCATTCAGCCACACAGGAGAGGGCATCGGTGCTCATGAGAGAAAGAAAACTACTTGAAACTTGACCATGATTCATGATGGTTCGCCATTCAGAAGCACCTCAAAATTGATTTGATTTGTGACAACTGACAAGTTTATTGTCATGCTTCTCCTTCTCTATCTCTACCATAGTTTGGAATGCTGGAAGCCAAGGACTTAAAGCCAAGTTGCGACGCTCGAAGTAATGCTGATGGCAGCCAGCGTTTGTAGGAACCAGATCCAGCAGTCTTTTGCCCGACTACAACGTCCCTTTGGCGAACCGCATGTTCTGCCAGAAATGTCTTCGCGAGAGACCTGAGGTATCCACGGAGCTGACAAGTGTCAATTCAGCTGATGAACAAAAACCACCGGCCCCTAATCAAGGACAAAGGCGCGTGACCAAAGACACTGTCTTAGATGCCTTCGGGTCTGCCAATACACCTGAGCCAATCTAGATCTGAACCCTAGCCTGCCAGCCTATCGCCTACCGCCCCTATCGCCACCTATCATGGTGAGCACCGACAACTATATAACAAACACTACACAGAGTCTCAGAGTCTCTTGTCAAAACTGCACCACCATGTACTATGCCAATTGTATATCCGCTACTGTACTCAATAAAGGTTAGTGGCCAGCGACACAAAGTCATGCCACAAATGACACTTTCAACAGTCACTATATATCATATCATATCCTTTGTTTTTTTCCAAGGGACCGCCTGCTCTCTGCTTGGGTGGCATCGGTTACAGCTGCATTGCTACGTGCAAGGTGGCAAAATGCCGCAAGACAACTGAATCATCTTACTGGCCTGCAGTTATATTTTACATTTATATATGTTCTGGCTACAGTAGATGTCTTGAGCCTTGTCTTTGTATTTTTTTGCACACAAGCTATTACCGCTTTAGGTTGCTTGCTGCCCTAATGTCTATTATTTATATATTCACATCAATATTCTTTACCTGACCCACTTTCCCAGAACCGGATCCCAGCAGCCGCGGACCCCGGCCGCGCTGGTTGCTTGCGGGCACATCTGTCACATGAAGCAAACATTAAGAGCGACGGCCTCCAACCTACTAGCAATGGTTTCCAACCTAATTTTGAAACAACACATGGACCAGTGCAAGTCGTTTGCCAACTATATTACTACGTGGTTCATAGTCGAACTTCTACATGTTTATAACATTGTATAGCTTCACTGCATTAAAGTCAAGAAGGAGTTTCAAGTCAATAAAGCTCTGGTCTTGTCCACCCACACATCCAACGTTCATATGTCCATTCATACGTCCGTCCATACGTCCGTCCATACGTCCGCCCGTCCGTCCATACGT
>CAXAMN010021314.1:42253-55122 GCA_963970005.1 Durusdinium trenchii
CCGTCCATACGTCCGTCCATACGTCCGCCCGTCCGTCCATACGTCCGCCCATACGTCCGCCCGTCCGTCCATACGTCCGTCCATACGTCCGTCCATACGTCAAATTTCCAAATAAGCTGCCCGTGCATAAATCAAAGGGTTTGTCTTAAAATGGCCATAACAATGTTTTAAAAAATGCTAACCTATAATACATCCTTTACTACTAGCTTCTTGTTACTACTAGTAAGGCACCTGTTACTACTAGCGTGGCACTTGTTTCTACTAGCTTCTTATTACTACTAGTAAGGCACTTGTTACTAGAAGCGATGCACTTGTTACTAGTAGCTTCGCTGGGAGCTTCTCAAATTCAACTCCGGAGCAACTTTCTATCTTCAAAACCCACCATGCAAGGCGAATAAGAAAGCCTGTAAATGGATCCTGGATGATCTTCATCCCCACAAAAGGCCACAAACCTCTTCTTTTTGCCAATCTTCTCTTCGTTTTAGTCAGGCTGCAATCTCCCCATACGCGAAGAAGGCCAGCATCGTGGCGACCTCCGTAAAACAAAAACCAGCCAAGTGCAGCCGGCACGTGTACTCTATGAAGTCACATGCTTGTCAAGAATGGTTTCTTAGCCAAGACTAGGCAAGCATCAGCACAGTAGGCCTTCCATGATCTTTTCATTCTCAGGGAATGGATGAGTGGATGCGCTTCTGATATCTCCATAAAACATCTTTGAATCGAAAGCATACGAACGGGCCAAACACGTCCCGTCCTAAGTAGACTAAGTGACTCTTACTCTTGCGGGAGCTTTTCAGGTGCCCAAAGTGATTCTTGGGGTTTCAAGCTGTCCATAAATCAGGACCCCTCAAGTTTGTGGCCGGTGGCCAATCATTCTTTCAGTCTATTAAGGATGGCTAGAACACATTAGACAATTTTGGACAAAAGCCTACCGCGAGCAAAGCCGCTGCAATGCAAGTGCCAACTGCTTTGACAATCACCTGAAGAACAACACATAATCATCCGCTTTGGCAACCGGTTTGCGGGGTTGGTTGAAATATCTTGTTGCTGAGGATCTTGGGCCACCCTTTTGGCCACTAACAAGGATACATTTGCAGCGTTTGTGGGAGGGGGTGAACAACACATCTCAGCCCTTGTCCTTGCAAGATCTTTCAACTGGGCCTTGCATCGTGTGATGAGGGTCCTGCTCGTCAAGCCCCAACAAAAGCTTTGGGGCTCCTGGCCTTACTACTAGGAGCAAGAACGCTACTAGGGGCTCCTGGCATCGCTACTAGGAGCAAGGACGCTACTAGGGGTTCCTGGCGGATGGCTAAGCATGGCTAAGCGGCACCATTTTACTGTCCCCGCTCGTGACACCCTGCAACAACGGGTCACGGGTGGCCTGCTCACGGAGCTCGGCCAACTCAGCCTGCCCGTTTTGCGGAGAAGCTTTTGGGAGTTTTTGGTGGCCAGATGTGGCCACTGGGCACATGGGTTTGGCCGGACATGCCGGCATGAATGGCATGATGTCTCGATTCCGAAAGCCCATCAGGTTACTAAGAAGTACCCCAAACTATGTTCTCCTAGAGTGCATCAAGACCAACCAACCAAAGGCCGATTCTTGCTTCATGTAAGAACTGATTGAAGTTAATCCATGCAGATTCTTCTTGGGCTCCCACATACAGCTACACCCACTTCGCCCGGTTGCAACAAGTCCCTTCTGTCCCATCCCATTGCATCCACCAACATCCTTTAGTTGCTAGTACTTCCACTAATGCCAGTAGTAAGACCTCAGGTCTGAGGAAGGCCCTATCTCCCTTTTCGTACACAATGCAGATAAATCTATTTCTGGGTAGAGCTGGCCCCCAGGCTTTCAGCTTCCACGCTTCAGTCTGTGAGTTCTTCATGGCCTTCAGCTGCTGAAGTTCGGCCGAAGCTGTTTGAACCATCTGCTTCAAGGGCTCTGGTGGTGCCTCGACAAACCCAGCAGAGACTGAAACAAATCCAGCGGAAGGTTTGGATGGATAGCTAGATGCTCAGCTGATGGTCAATTGTCAAATGATTCTTCAGCGGTTGCTTGGACTGGTTGGCTTCGTGAGAACGCGAGGATGAGATCGGTGGCTTCACCATTGGATTGATTCGGTTGCTTCGTGGCTGGCTTTTACCTGGGTGCAATGGACGGGGATTTCGCAGCACATCCCGTGCGCTGTTGCGAAAGAAACCGAGACCATCTGTATCCGTCAACTATCCCGTCCCAGATGAAGCGCCTGTGCGATCCGCATATAGACATCGCGCAAGAGGTGCTTCGCGATGATGGAATTCCTCAGAGGAAAGGCAGCAATGCACAAAGGACAGTTTGTGTGTTGAATGTTGACAAAGCAAAGTCCTGTGGTTGTTGAATGGACCGGAGTTCTCAGGTCTTCTGCTAAGAGGTTTAAGTCATCAGTATGGTGGTCAACCCTTCTTCCACTTCTACCCTGGATGAAGGATGAAGGTTTGATGGTTCGAGGAATGGGTTGTGTCCAGGGAGCGGGATTGAAAATAGAATTCAGTTCAGCCCGCACCTTGTCCGCAGCATTCACTCAGCGAAGGTCGATTTCTCTGCCTCTCCAACATGAGGCCATCGCTAGTAGGTTGGAGGCCATCGCCAGCAGGTTCGAGGCCATCGCTATTGGGTTGGAATCCAGTTCAGCCCCTCAAAATCCCAGGTGCGAAAGCTCAGCGTCAGCTACAGCCTCCACCTCAGTGTCGTCCTGGGGATGAATGGCGTAGCTCGCATGTCCAGTGAGCAAAACGAGGGGAAAGAACCCAAGATGGGAAACGCAATATAAAACACAGTTTTGGTAAGCTAACCTAATAGTGATGTCCATCCTAAAAGTGGTGGCATAGCCTCCAAGCTAATAGCGATGGCCTCCAAGTACACAATGATCCACCGTCCGACTTGAGACGTCGCCCATCAAGTCGCTCATCTTCACGAAAGAGAGAAGGGAAGGTCAAACATGGTAAAAAAGAAAGGTCAAACGATATGTTTACATTAAAAACATATCAACATATCAACATCAAAAACATATGCTTACATATATATGGTCAAACATATCAACCTTTTGAATCTTGTGCATTTAGACTCTTTTTGCCTTTCGAAATGCCTCTCCTCTACGTCATCCCCGATGAAGAACCGCTCAGGAGGAGGGTCGAAGGCCTCGCTCGGGGCGCCCCGAGGGCGAGTCGTTGGCTCCAACCTAATAGTGATGGTCTCCAAATTCATTTGTTGTAAGTAGTCAAACTCATTGAAATTTCAGTTTTTTGTCAAACTCATTTAAAACGTGAAGAACTTCTCAAGCTTCCGAGTGTGCTTCCAGCACTTTTGTGGCTCTAGCTGATGGTCATTTGAGAGAGACGCTGGACCACAGTTTTACAAGTTTGCGCACTGTCTTTCCTGAGGCTATCGCTTGCAACACATATTGCAACAAGAAACCAACTTGATCCACTCAACTCTTGCTCAGCCACTCTTCTACACTACTTCGCCCTCACTTTTCTCCCTGAAGCCTTTGGCAGCCACCGCCTGTGAGTTCCAATCATCTACCATCAACTGGAACTCACAGGCCCTGCTTGGTCGACACGGTGCTGACACGGCACCGGGAAGGCTTGTCGCAGCAGCTGCCGCGCCAGCTGCACGTCGTCGCCAAAGGCTGCCAGGTCCAGTGCCAGGTTCGGCAGCGGCATGGAGGCCTAAAGGACCACGAACATGAAACATCTTGGGAAAAATGGTTCCTAATAGCAAACATTGTTCCTAGTAGTACGGCCAGGAGCCCCGTTCGTAGCGTCCTTGTTCCTAATAACTTCCATTTGATGGAATGAACATCTTGGGAGCGCTTAAGGAAAGCTAAATTGGGTGGCCGCTTAATTGCGGTCTTTGGTGTCACACGAGTGATAAAAGAAAGAAACAACTGGTAACAAGAAGCTACCAGTAAAGTGCATATTAGTTAACTTTCCCTAAAATTTTAGGAACCAAATGAATAGCGCGAGTTATCCTGCGTCCTAAGTAGTAGCTACTTAAGCTACTACTAGCTACCTCTCCCTTACTTAAGTAGGGAGGAGGGGGAGCGGGCAAAAAACAATCGGACTCCAACTTCCGAGCTGCGAGGCTTCGAAGCTCCTGCAACTCTTCCAGCAAAGTCCTGTCACGCCGTGCGGCAATGCCAAAGGTCCCATGGTCAGATGCGCTGTCCCAGGGTGCTGACGTCACAACCGTGACCCGAAAAAAGAAAAGAAACAAACACACAGCAAACACAGTGTCACACATCACACAAACACAGATGTCACATTGCCCTGTAGAGGTGCTGCTCTCACGTGGTTCTTCTCTGCAGGTCGTTGGTGCGTCTCTAATTTTAAAACACCGAGCTGCGAGCTCACAAGCGCCAAGTGTTCTTTCCTGCCAGGTTCTTCCTGAACTCATCTTACCTTTGTTTGTTCCTTTTTTTGGCCCGCTCTCGCTCCTAGGCCATCGCCATTAGCTTGGAGGCCATCGCTATTAGCTTGGTTGTGGCGTCAACGCTTTCCCGTGAGAAACACACAAATGGCCCAAGGTTGATGGAAATAACAGCACCAAATGACCGAGGCAACATCTTGGACGAGGTACTGAGGCAGCTGTGAGTGCTGCGAGGACAGCTGCATGACCAGGACGTGGAGCCTTGTGGAAAGAGACGAGTCGTAGCCATCTTGAAAGCATCCTTCGTCCTTTTGTGTATTCTTTTCTTCTTAAAGAGATCTTTTGAGACTCCTTCTTGAGATCATTCTTTTTAGTCCTTTTGAGGGAGGCAGAAGTAGAAGACGTAGGCAAGAGGTAGCTAGTAGCTCCAGTGTACAAGCTATGTGGTCCACCTTAGCTACCAGGCTTGGGACGCAGAAGAAACCTCATGATCAATTTGTTTCGATTTTTAGAGAAGCTGATACCCCAAACTCTTGGACCAAGGTTCGCTACTAGGAGCAAAGGGCATCGCTACCGCTACTAGGAGCAAGGGCCTTACTAGTAGTAACAAGAAGCCATTAGTAAATTAGAATTTAATTAGAATTAAGTGTAATTAAAAGCAAAGGAGGCTACTAGGACCTATTACAAAAACTTTTGCAAACTCTTGGACCTCTATTTCCTTCCTTTTTGTGGCCAACGGGCCATGGAGGGCCGATCGGTGTATTTCCGACTTGCCGACCCGCTAGCTCACGAGCACGGAGAGCTCATCAAATGCATCCTTCCTCAAAGGCTAAAACAAGAGCGATGTACTACTAGTAGCGATGCACTTGTTTCTAATAGCTTCTTGTTACTACTAGTAAGGCACTTGTTACTAGAAGCGATGCACTTGTTACTAGTAGCGTCCTTGTTACTACTTCTCATTGATCGCTGGGCCAAGCTGAAGGCCAGTCTTGCTTTGCCGTTGTTGTTGGAGATAAAACCCGTGGAACAAAGGTGGTCCGTGCAAAGCCATTTGTACTCTCTCTCTCTCTCTCATGGCTATGGGCTATGGCCTCCACCCTAGTAGCGATGGCCTCCAGGCTATGGCTATGGGTCTTGGTTGTCTGTTTATGTAATCCTTGTTGAGCAAACCAGTCTGACCATTTGACCTGCGCCAGCAGGACGCCCATCCATGAGGTCTAGTTTCGCTTGTCACAAGGCTTGGTGTTCACCAAGTGGTAATATCACAGAAACTATCATAGTCCTGAGATTTGCATTCTCCACATGTGGGTCACTCACGAATCAGAGTCAGATCCGGATCAAAGACCTTCAAGACCACCCTCCTTCCGCTCCATCTCATTCCAGGCTGCAAAGTGATCCGTTGGTCACCAGTGGCTTTGCTCAACCCCAAGCGAGGCAATACCTGCTCAGACAGCACAAATCAACGCAAAAAGGGGAGCTTTCTGCTTGGGATCCCGATGCGTCATTACCCTTGTAGTGCAAAAAGTATCCTGACAAGAGACCCAGTGTATCATGGTGGATCTAAAGGTCCAAAGTCTAGAGGTGTAGAACCCCTAGTGTCACCACACTGTTGGGGGAAAAACATGGAAGCCATCGCTCTCAGGTTGGAGGCCATTGCTATTAGGTTTCATTACCCTTGTAGTGCAAAAAACACCTGGCAGTATGGTGCTGTCGACTGTCCTGACTCGATGGGTGGTTCCAGGTGTCGTGCCCTAGAGCGACCACCACCACGACGACGACGACTACTACTGCTAATACTAGAGTTGCTAGAAGAAATGCTTTTAGCAACATAAAGGCATTTTAGAAGTTAATGCACGAACAATTGCTGAATTACTCCCGCTCAGATAGGACCATGGAAACAATAAGTACTGCTTGTCAGTGCAAAGAACACTGTTTCCGCCAAGTAGTCTATACTTGCATTTACTAAGATGGCAGTGGAAATACTCGTTTATACTTGTTTAATTGGCCTCCTACCACTCCATGGGTTTAGTCAGTTGTCTGCGCCTCCAAAGAGAAGCCCTCGACCTTCCCACCGTTCAGCGTGTTCCCCAAGGACAGCAAATGTCGAAGGGTTTCGCTCAAGGCACCTCAGATCGATGTCGGTGCCGTGCCACAGCTTCGTTCCACTTGGCTCGGTCTCGTCGAAGGATCGGAACCGAAGGTTTTCACGATGTTTGCGTCGCTCTGAGCTCTTTGAGTCTCTTTGAGCTCTCATCTTGGTGCTTTTGTTGCAAATCTGGGGGAACTTGGGGACTTTAAAGAAGTCAACAAATTATGATGGCAGTGGTGAACAAGAACAGCTACTTGCGGGTGACGCAGACTATTGGGAGAAACACCAAAAACCAGTTGTTGCTTGACAATGCGCTTTGACAAGTAAATTTCCCTCATCAAACGATTGAGTGGTCGTGTTGGATGTTGGCCCTGTAAAAACAAGTGAGGGGGCCCGGTACAGCTTCTACAAGGGCATCAAAAGGAACCTCAAGGAAACAGTCAAAACCAAAAGGCTATGAAAAGGATCCACTTGGAAATCAGGAGAAATCTCCCTCTGGTAAAATTTTGCTCCAAAACAAAGCTCCATACCGTCCATTCTTATGTTTTGGATGGGGCACCACAACTACCCACCGGATCATTCCCACCGTTGAACACCACACCTCAGGACACACACACTATTAGAAACAATGTTCGCTACTAGGAACAAGTGCATCGCTTCTAGTAACAAGTGCCTTACTAGTAGTAACAAGAAGCTATTAGAAACAATAAGCTTCTAATAGCTTCTTGTTACTACTAGCGATGCACTTGTTCCTAGTAGCTTACGTCCGAACGAACACATTCCTTCCATGCGGCCAACCCGTGACTCCGTCGGTCCGGAGCCAGTCCACATCGTCCCGAGGCACGGCTCTTCAACACCGCCGTGGTGCCTCGACGCCACACCTGCGGATGGTTCGCCGGTGCCAGTTCCGGTGGAAGACCCAAGAGCTCGTAGAGTCACCTAGAAGTGGGATGGGGAAACTTGAATTTACGCACCTAGCAGGTTTAATGTGTCTAGTCGAACATGTTGCCGAAGACTTGGTGTGTCAGTAGTGGCAGTGGTTCAGATGTCTGGTGCTGCTACTTGGATGATCTATCTTCAAGCAAGAAAGGACCTATCTTGCAGCCGCTTTTGGCCCTTCTCCCTCAAACGAGCATATCCAACCTGGTAATGCCACTTTAAGGCAAGGTTTCTTTGTAGGTTGGAGGCCATTGCTATTTGGTTTCTTTGTTCTGAAGGTTTCTTGTCACAGCCAGGCCCTCACGTTCCTCCGCGCCTGGAAGCCACGATGGAGCTCCTCGGCGCGGCCCTGGAGCTCTCGCTGCAGCAGCCCCAGCTGCAGCCGCTGCTGCGCCGATGGGCTCAACACGCTGAAGGGCAGCAGCTCCTCAAGTAAGCGAGGTGCCAGTGGGATGTGGCTCGAAGATGCTGCGAATTCCAAGAACAATTAGTCCAAGAAATGCATCGATAATTAACATCCGTTGCTTATGGATCTCATTCACTCCGTCTCTGTACACAATCTTTAAATATACATTAATATACACACATAGATATGTATCACCCCATCGAACTCCATTCATCAGGCCCTAGCCTCTTTTTCACCTACCCATGACCGCTCCCCATGATAGCTTGCAGACATGTCGTCCTGCTCAAGGCGCCGCAGCTGTGCTGGGTCACCCCGGTAGCCCAGCAACTGCTTCGCCTCCTGGAGAACGCCAAGGCTCGTAGAGGATAGAGGGTAAATATTTGCATCCACTTACCTTTCTATATCTATATCTATATCTATACTATAGTATTTTTGTTTACATGGAAAATCAAAGGACATGATCTTCCACCGCATGAGGACCAAACCCCTCGCTGTGAATGAGTACCTCACTGTGAGGGCAAAAGAATCCTTGGGGGGCCCATTGGAGCTTTTGCCCTCTCTGCTTCTTGTTAGTACTAGTAACAAGTGCCACGCTAGTAGTAACAAGTGCTTTACTACTAGTAACAAGGAAGCTATTAGAATTAAAGTAAACACATCTCATCTTTTCCGTTTCGGCAGTCGGTCTCGCCATGTCTCACCGTGTCACGCCTCCTCAGTGGGCATGGCGCTCAGCAAGACCTCCACCGTTTCAGTGCCTCGGGAGGTGTTGGCCGCACCGTTCCCCGCGCGTTTTTCATTTCTTGCATGGTAAATTCTCTTTCTTTCTCTGTCTAAAGCCCTTTTTAACATGTTCTTTGGTAGGAAGAGACCATACTTTGGGGGGTTGGTGATCCAAAATATAAGTCACTCGGGTTTCAGGTGTTTCATGGTGTTTCAAGTAAATGGTCGGTGAGTGAACCAACCAACACAGTTGATTTTTTCAACCTCGGCTGATGCCCGCGCGCATTTGTGGTGTCTTTCGTGCTGGCCAACCTCAGAACCGGCCGACGGCCGACGGGTCGAGGTTTGATGCGGTCACTGCTGCTGAGGGTGGCAAAGTCGATGTCTTCCACAGCCTTCAGAAACTCCGTCGTGAGCGGCTGGCGCCTCTGAGGAAAGGGTCGAGCCCTCGTGTGTATTTTTCGCGGGTGAAGCACTTGGAAGGGTTCTCGTTCTGAACTGCCATGTTCTTAACAGTCAAATTTGCTTACCAGCCCGCTTGAATCTGTTCAAAGAGGATCCGCAATGCTCTCTGCCACACCTTTTTCCAGGTTCTCTTGAAATAACAGCGCCCGTACATATAAACTGTATAAACTATAACTATATACTACACTTCCCAATGCTCTTGCATGGAAGGGAATAGTCAAGGAGCAATGAACAGCGCTGAATTCTTCCAGGAATCTTGTGCCCGGAACTCCGGTGAAACATTTTTCGCCGTATTGCAGCACCGGTGGGTCATTTCAGGCGTCGAGGACCAATCTTTCCATTAGACACGCGGCAGCCGCTGGTGCCAAGCCGGGCTCAAAGGGAACAAGGCGAGAATAAGGAGGCGCCCTTGACAGCTTGGATCAAGGGCCGAGGCAAAAACGACAATTTGTAATCGCAATGTATAGTTTTGCCTTGTTGGTCTTGGTGATCAGGAGATTTGCTAAGAAGCTTCCAATATTTTAAAGCTTCTTCTAACGGAGGGGGCTCAAATATAGCAACCTTCTGAGCTGGCTTGAATTCCTCCAGTGCTCTAGCAGGAGGTCTCGGACTTCCCTCAAGACCAAGATGGCATCTGAGCGGGCGGTGACGGCAAGCCAATCAGTGCTTATCTTGATGCACAAGTGCATGGAGGTCAAGATGAAGCCACGGCTTTGAGTTTCTTTGAGGTGCTTTGGGCTTTGGCCACTTTCAATCAACTTACATCTCAGTAGTTGCCTCCTAACCGTCGCTCACGTACGAGAAGGCGACAAGTTGCCAAATTCTGGAGCGACTCTTCTGATTCCACAATTGAGCTAGCGACGGACTCTGTCAAATCTTTCGGCCGTAGGAGGTTGTTGTCGGAAACAATATGAGGAAATAGAAGGTCCTGCGGTTCCTGCTGGAGCTGCGGGGGTCAAGGAACGAAGTGAATGAAGGGGGACTCAATCCGCAGACGCAGCTGGCTTTGGAAGCGTTGCATCCCAAGCTCCTTTGAGATCGCGTGAGTGTTCTGCTTCATTCTGAGCGGGCCAGGTCATGACAGCTTCCTCCACCGTCAAAGTCTGCAGCCATCGCAGCGGCCCAAAAGTGAGGATATTTATATTGAAAAGCGTGCGCGCAGCGAGCGAGGCTACGGCCGTGCCAGGAGTGTTCGGAAGCAGCGGCCAACACTGTCCCCCAGCCGCTGATGTTGGAGGACGAGCGAGAGCAAATGCCGCTGCTGCCAGTGCAATGTCGTCGTTGACTCCGACGTTTGAGGTTGTCTTCACTTCATGTGGGGTGTTTGATTCAACTCTGTGTTCTCGACCGTGTGGGCAAAGTTGAACATACATCTGCTTCCGTTCGGATTGGCCAAAACGAACAACTGGACCTGTGTTCTTCGTCTTCAGCGGAAAAGGACAAGCACACTCTCTTGTGGGTGAAATTCGGCCTGGGGCCCACCGATGGCCCCGGCTCTGGCATCGTGCAGGGTTGAGAGCGGCTCCACCCCTGCCGTTGACCCAGGGGGTTAGACCTGGTTCCTACCTACGTCGCTGTGGGTTTACAGCGCTTTTTGCGCGTTCAAAAACATCGCGTTTTACAGTGTTTCGTGTGCTTGGATGGCGGCCACGTCAAAAAGCCGTGGTTATTTTGTGGTTTCGGCCTTGGAGAGGGCCGGGATGGAAAAAAATGCATCTGAAGAGTATGTCAACATAGATGTGCAAAATACCACCAACATACCCCATAACATAGCCTAACACAGGCGCTTAATGCTAGAAATGCGGGTCGCACCGGCATGCATAACCTGCATCGTGTGGTGGGCCCCTCAACCGCGACCGCAACCACAGCAATCACAACCATCTGCAACAACGACGACGACGACGACGACAACAACAACAACAAGAACAACAACAACCATCTGCAACCACCCACCAGTGGTGGGCCTCTGGCTTAAATCTGTAAAGTGCTGCAAGAAAACTGCTGATCAAGAAGCGCCCGCGATCGAAACTTGTCGGATGCCGCTCTGCGCGCACCAACCGTCAGCCTGAAGGCGATGAGCATGTTCTGGGCTCGTCGTTGAGACAGGATCTCAATCTCCTGCGCGGTCTTGGTCGTTCTCCGACAATGCATTAGAGCATTCAGGAAACTCACGTGAAACACATCACCGTGGTAGCAGAAAGGAGCTTGCAAAAAGTATGTTTTTCATGTCCACTTCAGATTTTGAAAGTCTAAGCAAGGACTTCTCTGCTAGCTTCTTTGTGGCTGGGCAAATCTTCCAAGGAGGCAAGACTTGAAACTTGGAAGATGGGTACATCTCACGGCAAGACCCAGCTTCTATGAAGGTCAACCCCCAAGAAGAGTTGGCAAAGCATCCTTCGGGCTCATGTGAGAAGGTGTTAAGTGCTTCTAGCGGACATGTATTAGCGATGGCCATCAACCTAGTAGCGGTGGCCACCAACCTAATAGCGATGGACTCCAACCTACTAGCGGAGATTAGGTCCGCAGGAGATAATCTCCATCTAAACTTGCTCATTCTATGATGCCTGGTGGACCGCTCGTCCTCCTGTTTGGAAAAGAATCACCTGCTGGAGCGACTAGTGCATTTCTACACTACCCGGACAGGCCTCTGGCACAGCAGGAGCACACTTGGCCAGCTCCGCTTTGTGTCCTTAGACTGCACAAAGCCCATGAATTTCTTCATGAACTTCAGTAAGCTCTTCTCTTCATGATGCAAAGGTTTCTTCTTCCAAATGAGCCCTTCTCAGTCCTTCTCTGGAAAACTTACACCCACCGCCCTTCACAGTACAAGCCTTTGACATCACGACGACACCATCAACACCATGATTGCGTGAAGTTCTTGGGAAGCTTTGCACAAGAGAACAAAGCTTAAGAAATGAAAAGAACAGAAAAGAACAAGAAAGAACATGAAACAAAAATAACACACTCTGCTCAGGCCTTGGGGAGGTCACAAGGCTTCTTCCACTCATATCGCCTCCTATTTGAAGGCCCTTTCTACCTTCTTTCCCTTTTTCCGGACTCGATTTTTTGGACAACAAAATCCCTTCTTAATTCTTTTGGACTCTTCTTCCTTTCTTTCTGGACTCTTCTTTCCTTTTTTCCTTTCTGACCGAGCCGCCGAAGTGCAGCTCCAGCAGCGCCGCGTTTACCGGTGGGGAGCTCCCCACGGAGCGCAGCACGTCGAAGACCTCGTTACATAGCGCATCGAAGCAGACCGACACGTCGACAGTGGAAGCGCCGTGGAAGGAAAAAGACCCTATTCTTCGATGGCCTCCAACCTAATAGCGACGGCCGCCAACCTGATAGGGATGGCCGCCGACCTACACTCATGATGGTCTTCAACCTACTAGCGATGGCCTCCAACCTGATAGCCATGCCCATAGGGATGGCCGCCGACCTACTAGCGATAGTTTTGTTTTTTCCAGAATACCTGGTATTTCCATCTCACCATGGAAAAAGATGGGTTTTGGTTTCTCAACCCACAAATTTGTGGGTACAAGGTTCAGAAGGTATATATATATATATAGTCATGTATTTGTGGTCTATTGTGCTATTCAAATCTCAGGATCCATTTGTGGTCTATTGTGGTCTATTTGTGGTCTATTGGTCCATTTGCAACACTGTTTCCAGTAGCGTGGCACTTGCAACACTAGAAAGCTCAGGTGGCATCTCGGCCGAGCAGCAGTATCTTTCAGCCTCTCACCGCCCAAGGCACGCCAGTCCAACCACCTGGGCAGTGAATGTGAGAAACAAGTGCCCCCCTAGTAACAAGTGCCTTACTAGTAGTAACAAAAAGCCATTAG
>CAXAMN010021315.1:37533-55095 GCA_963970005.1 Durusdinium trenchii
GGACGCGGCGGCCCTTCCGTTCGGCTGCCCTCGACTTCGGTTCGTTCATCGATCCACCCTTTCGCTGGAGAACTTCGTGCGTTTCCAGTTTCTACAACATATTTTAACCATGGGTGGATGGTCGAAATAACCTATGTCTAGAAATGAAATTCATGGTGCAAGCAGGAGGTGAGCAGATCGTCGGATGTCAGCTTCGAGGAGTTCGGCTCTTCTTCCAAACATGATCCGTTTAGGACAAAAAGTAATTCACTCATTTGGATTTTGAAAGATGTCAACTCAGAGGTTGGGAACGCCGATGGACCACGCGATGACTGACGGATTACGCAAGACTGACGACTGAGTTCTCAACAGAACCTTTTTTGAACAGCCTTTGAAAACCTTTGGGATCGGAATTGCACACGAGATGCAAGGAGTTCATAGTGGACTCTTACCCACAAAAGTAGAATAGGGCAAATCAATATATCACGAAAGCTAGCACCAGCTAGCTGGAGTTGTCCTTGCTTTAGCAAGTGAGGGGCTGGAATCCTCGGGATCGCCGCATCACGTGAAAACTTCATATGTAGGGGGGGGGCCCCCCCCTGTGGGTTCAACTCCCCCCTCGGACGCGTCTGGGACACCTCTCGGGCATCTCTTATGGCATCCACTTTGGCTTAACTCCTCCGGGATACGGTGCAACAGATTCAACAAACTCACATGTTCATGACATCGACATCGATAGAAGAAACCAAACAAACCATGCAAGCAGCTTTGTTTTGCCTCTGGGACACCTCTTGGGCACCTCTTATGGCATCCACACTGGTTCAACTCCTCCGTGGAGGTTTTGGGATACGGTGCAACAGATTCAACAAGCTCACAGGTTCGTGAACACATCGGATGCATCGAACAGTGTGGCAAAGTCCAGCCACGCTTCCTTAATTATCGGGGACTTCAATTCTAAGGTTGGCTGTGTCATTGCTGTTTGTGTGTCTTACATGTTCACAACGTTTTACCTCATGAGCATTTGCCTCACTCCGCTTGATGTCCCACCAGTCCGGATGCACCCCTGCTAGCTTTCGTCACCTACCCTCGGCCTCAAGTATATATATATATATACATATCTATCCCGTTGCCAGGGCCCGGTGGATGATGATCATTAGTGAAGGCCTTTCTCTTGGAATGGTGATAATTGTTTACCGACTGACTTGATTGTGTCCAACTCCGCAACAGACTGTTTTATGCCAGAGAATGCAACTGTGCAAGACCAATTACAAGAAACAACCAAATCAAAGCACAACATATTTGGAAGGACATGTTGTACGAAGAATTAACTCATGTTTGCCTTCAACTCACCAACATTTGATTCACCCTCACTCAGAAGTGCCATGGTGAAGAGGGTGAACATGACATGTTCTTTACCAGCAACATCCCAGCAAGTCAAAAGACAAGCACGTCGTGCAACCGCGTCGTTGCTGTCCTCCGATGGCCTGTGACGTGCGCTGGGGCGACTTGTCGCCCAGTTGGGGCCGAGGAGGACATGGCGGCCATGTGACCTTCGCCGTCTCCACGAAGAGTGAGAAGAGCGTGAAGAGCGAGGAGGACGTTGGGACGTAGGCAGTTCGGACGTTGGCAGTTGCCGGGGGGTTGGAGGACATGCAGCGAGGTTTGGCTGGGCGATGTGTTTGGGTGGTTTTGGGTGGATCGGTGTCAGTTGATCATTTGCCACACAGAAGTTGGTTGCAGACTCCCTGAACATCAGCAGTGCTGTTCTGCCATTGCAGCTGCATTGCAGCCACGCCAGAAACCATGAGGAGCAATCACCCAAGACACGCTCTGAGTGCTGGGAAGCCTTTCAAGTGCAAGTACGCTTAGCTCAGGCGGGTGACCTGGCGGGTGCTGCAGACACCTCTTTTACAGACATCTCAAGTCTCAATACGCGTGTTTTCACGATGAAGACATTTCCCAAAGCACTTCTACTCGGTGAGGGCACAAGTGTGAAGGCCTCCAGTCGGCCCAATGTGTTCTAGAAAACGGAACAAATATTGACCAATGGTGTAAGCTGAGAAAACGGACTATGATGGGTTGGTGCATTAGGCCATGAGGCCATGCTTTGCTTTTGCTATTTCTTTGCTTCGTCCAGAGGCAACCCAGTGCTTTGTGTTTTCCCACCGGCGTTTGGATGGAGCCTTGGACGTCAATTTCGCTGAAAGCCAGCTGAAAGGCTGTTGGCTGAATAACTTGGAAGGTCCTTTCCCTGACTGGAGAAGAGGGAACTCCAGTCTGGCACTGTGTTGGGAGTGGGTAATTCTTTGCCATTCATTCTGTTTCAAGTCAAGGTTTGTTACATGTTTGGGTTCTCTCCAGCCCATGCATTTACCATCTCCCACAAATGCCTCCAATTGCTTTTTTGTAATGCTGGTAAATCGCTGAAGGCATCACCTTTTAGCCGCAACAAGTTACTCTCAGGTGTGGCATCGAGTGCTTTGACCAAGTACTTGCAAGAGGACCTACCGCGTGCGGCGTGCACAGCGGGGGCCTGCAGGGACAAAGCCCGAGGCCAACATGCGCATGGAGCGGATAGGAACACGATCCGGAGAAGGTCCGGAAGAGTCCCAATCTGGGAGGATTCTGAATCAAGGGCCCAATATTTCATTCTAGAGGCCTTTCGTCAGTCACATTCTGCAACTTGGGTGGGTAAGAGGTCGAGGGGTTCTCCTCGCTGATCTAGATCATGATTAGGCCAATTAGGTCTGGTTTTGCTCAGAGGTTGCCACGCTGGAAAGATCATGTGAGGAACTCACTTCCTGTCAGAACCTATAGTTAATAAGGCACGAAAGAAACAAATACTAACAAATACGGAACCCCTGCATACAAAGAGTTTGTGTCAGCAGGAAGCGACATGTTTCCACATGGATTTTACCGATTTCTTGCGGAGCCAGGACTGTGAAGCACGTTTCCTCGACTTGTCCTTCCTGAAGCGATGGCAGAAGGCCGATTCATTCGATCGCGGTGTCGCCACCAGTCACGACCTCGCGGTCCGTCCGGATCGCCTTACATGTGGGACCGGTGCAGGTGGACAGCTCAGCAGCAGAGGCCTTGGAGCAAGGCAACAGGGCGTTCGCTTTGAGAGGTCATAGAACGAGCAGTTTGGTGTGGATGACTGGGCCTATCTACTTTCTGATGATCAATAGCCGGAGTCGGTAGAGCCCCAGCATATATTATATACTATTATACAGAACAGTCACATGATGACAGTGACGCTTGTGAAGAATCACCGGTCGAAGAGGGGCCTTTCTCCGGGAGACTGGATAAGTGGATATAAGTGGATAAGTTAATTGACACATGTTAACACCCTCATAAGCTACTAGGAACAAGTGCATCGCTTCTAGTAACAGGTGCCTTACTAGTAGTAGCAAGAAGCTATTAGAAACAAGTGCATCGCTACTAGGAACAAGTGCATCGCTTCCTCAGGCCTCCGCAGTGTGCGATCGGTCTCCTTAGATGGCAATGCCATCAACGTGGAGCGCTGGTGCCGAGCGCTTCAGGCTGGGAGTTCAAAGTGGTGAGGTGGTTTCATCACTTCTCACTTCTCAACATGAGGATTTCAATCCAATTTCATCCAGACAACACATGGTGCTTGCGGACACCTGCATGCCTCACTGGCCATCACTGTAAGCCGAAACCTTCTTTCTTCAGATACAGTTTCTTCTCAGCTTGTGCCCAGTCCTCACCTCCGCTTCTGCAAAAAAACACTGTGCCATGTCAATGTCATGTTGGTTTACTAGGGGTGTCGATGCTTTGGCATGTTTAACCAGTCAGTATTTGAGCAAGCCTGCAGGTCTTGAGGCACATAATGCAAGATCTACAGTGTACTGTCCAACACTCCCAATTGACCACTTCTTACATCTCCTTTTGGTCTTGAGGGGACTTGCTGCGGGACTCGCAAAGAGAGAATACTAAAAATCATTGCAAAAAGTCACGAAGTGTACATATATAAGCTTGTCTCTGGCTGTATATCTTGGGGAAAATGTTCAATCCAGGATTCTATCGATCTTATGATCTGCTTCTATGTACCGGAGGATAACTCAACAATTTGGATTCGATCCACGAAAAGCTTCCGATCACATCCCAGGCTCATCCAGGGCTTCAGCACATGTCACTGCAAGAGACACAGCTGGACGACGAAGCAGCTGCACAACTGGCCGAGGCGCCGCCCCGGCTGGGCCGGCTGGGGAGCTGGTTGAAGCCGAACAAAAACCGGATCCGGATTTTGAAGTGATCATAACTGGTGTGTACTTCCTGTGATCACAAGGAACTGGACTAGACAAATTCCGACGAATCCGGATGGTTCTCACAGACAAATAGGGTAACAGAACTGGACTGTGATAGTTCTCACTTGTTCTTACTACTCTGCGATGCAGCAACAGTCGATGTCACAAAGACGGTATCGGCTCCTCAAGCTCCACAAGGACCGGTTGTCCGGGGTGGATCGGATCAAGGCCAAGCGGATTGGGAGGGACCCCATGGGCGAAGGATTTTTGTTCGAAGTCTCCTTACAATGTGTCCAACATCCTCCAATCTTCCAATCTCAACAGAGAGTCATACCCATGACATCCCATGCTATACCCATGCCACATATACCCAGGCCCATGCCATATACCCATTGCCCATTCTATTTTTGTCTTGTCTCCAACGTTTTGGCTGCCCTGCTGGAGGTCTTGAGGAGCCAAAGTTTGCTCTTCTCCCTGGATCTCAGCTGCAACGAGATCACCGACTGTGGTGCGGCGCTGTTGGTGGATGCCTTGGAGGACAACGAGGTGATCTTGGACGCTTGGCGTGCGAAATGGCGGCTGTTAGTGGTTTACTGGTGTGACCGGTGTGGACGCAGGCTCTTTGATTTGCGCCACAGTGAGCTATGGTCGATCATCATGTTTCAACTTAGAGAACATATTTGCCAGAGTTCATGTCTTTCAGGCAAAGATAACAATGAGCGTATGATCTGCCTTTTCCAGGAGTTGTCTCCACTTTCACTGTTTGGAATGTGGATCCCAGTAGCATCAGACCCATGAGAATATGACTAATATGACCATACATTTCATTGTGACCTGATCGTGTTTCACACACATATACTTTATGCAAGGAGGAAGCTCACTTTCATTGTTGAGACCTACCAAGAAACTCCCAACCTCCGCTCCCGTCAAGATAATAGAGCTCCAAAAGAGCAATTTAAATTGAAACTTTTGGATGAACAAGGTAGCATTGAAACACATGGAGGTCACCGAGGTGCAAGACACATGTCTCAGGTTCGCACCGTCTCGCAAAACCCGTGCCGTTCGAAAAACGCGTCCGACCGTCCACCTCGAGGAGCTGAAGATCGAAGGCACCGAGACCAGCGAAGAGATGCGCTACGCCTTGCAGCGGCGCTTGGAGTGGAACCGGAGCAAGTGCCGAGAACGCGCTTGGAGCACGCGCGAGTGGGGAGAGCGGAGCGAGTTGTGTTGACATGTGTTGACCGCCGAGGATGGCGTCTGACCGCTCCGTTCGTAGCGATGCCCTTTGTTGCTGGTAGCGTCCGATCGCTCCTAGTAGTAAGGCCAGGAGCCCCGTTCGCAGCGTCCTTTTAGGGTGGGGCGTCAACATGTGAGACCAGGAGTTGCGTGGGAGGAGCCTTATGGATGGCATATATATATATGGAGCAGACGACGAGTGTTCAACTTGATGGTGAAATATGGATCCTGTTTCTTGTTGTCGTCTCTTCCTTCATTTATGTTACCCTATTGTTTGGAGATTCGGGGGAGAGAAATTGGGGAAATGAATACCTGGGTGAATACTCTTGGCATGTGGTTCATCAAATATGGCTTTGCCCACAAGTCCAGGGCATGTGTGCCATGAGTTGCAAGGGAATGGAAGACTCACTCTTTCTCCCACATGCATTTTCGGGGAGCATCCAAGGAGTGTTCTAAAACTGTGACGCAGGAACCGTTAGGAACCGTTGGGAACTGCTTCCTTCACAGAACGGAGGATCGCTCTGGGTGGCAACATCTCACACTGTTCGAATCTCGGAGATCTCCCAACGGCTTCCAACAGGTGAAGGCTTTTCTAGTCAGCCCGTACGTGTGGCGGTGCGAGGGAAGTATCCAACATCCATGTATAAGGAGACACCATTGGCGCAGCTTTACTGAAATATACGGTTTGAAGAACAAAGGTATAAGCGAAGCAAGTGCCAGAAGCGTGCTCAAGATTGGTCAGAAGGGCTCCTTTGCTGACTAAAGGCCAGAACATCGCAACGTCCAGGGTCCCGGTCGTTCATGACTTCTCCCCAAAAGCAGTCCTGCTCCAACTCGTTTTGGTAAATCGATATGTTCTTCAATCCTCTCAATATAAAGCACCATAGCCATAAGTGATTGAGATCTATCCTATCCCACATATGGGATGAGATAGCACCATGTTCTCCAATCTGGCAGATCTATAGCACCATACCCCATCCCTTTCGTCACTCATGGCTGGGGTACCGGCCTGTCCTGCCTCGTCCCAGGTACCGCGGGGCGCGGCCCATTGAGGAGCTCTTGCGGGGCCTCCGGAAGGCACAGGCGGAAGCGGTCACCAGCCAGGCCGGGGGGGGCATGGAGGGCGTTTGATGATGTACCATGTACTTGGCCCGGTGTACCTTGTCCTTTTCTCTTTATACTGTATATAATGTATAGATGTCCTTAGAATGTCCTTGCCCAGGGCATCTCTTTTTTTCAGATCCACGCCAGGTGCAGATGTCTCACAACCTGGCGGACATCGAAAGCCAAGCACCTCGGGGTGAAACCGCTGTTTGTTTTTTCCGTTGGAGCTTGGCAAGGCCTCTTCAGAGCACAAGAAGATGCATAAATTCCATGATTAAGGGGGAGACTAGACCTGTTTATGCAAGGGTACTGAGGTTTTGACAAGACGTAGTGTTACAAACAAAGAGGAATTAAGTCGCCTTTCAGCCTTCGAACATCCTGATGTTTGCTTTCCTTGTGATATCCTTTCGGGAACCACGTATAATACGACGCCTTCATCTAAGGCTTATAGCCAAGAGGTTCCTTCCAATGAGTCCTTTCCCTCTCTACCGACCACTTTTGTTTGGGAGGTTCAACATATTTATGGGTGGTGGAGGCCATCGCTACTAGGTCGGAGGCCATTGCTTGCTATTGGGTTTCTTTAAAGGCTTCGATGCTGGGAGGTTCAACATGCTTTGGGACCTAATTCGGCTTCGATGGTCTTCGCTGGATGCTTCAGAAGGCTGAAGACGTGAGGAACGTGTCAATCACCGGAGCTGGACGATTCCGGATGCGGATCTGAGGCGCCGAGTGGGGCGACCAGCCGAGTCACAAGTCCACGACCAGGTGCGGGGAAAGGATGAGATATGATTGGATTAATATACCTATAGCCTATAGGTCTTGCAACTGTGCAAGATGTGTGCCTTTTGGTTGCTTTTATTGGCTGGCTTTACTGATGAGAAGGCAGGAATTCTGCACAGTTGGAAGATCAGGTATGCTGAGTATGATGAGATATGATGGGTATGGGTGTTCATGGTATGTTCATGGACCAACTCCCACATTCTGGATTTTGTGCCACCGCGGATGGGAACAGTGGACAGTGATCCTACGATGGTGCCGGAGTGTTTTTCTTTTTCAAGAACGCACACATTGATAAATCCTGGTTTGGATGAGGATGTTCATGAAATTCAAGAACCTTGCCCCCTTTGAGAAGAGAACAGGATGTTGAAATCAGATGACATGGGATTGCATACTATAATAAGTGGTCCACGATGTTTGATGGATCGAAACCCGGCAGGTCCAAGGGAAGCCAGACAGCCTTCCTGAAGATGCCCTAGTAGCTTGATATAGGTTGATAGCTGGAACGCAACACCAGGTATAGACCTATAGTGTCCTTCACTGAAAACGACCAGTGGATGCTCAATTCTTGCCGTGTGGACACCCCCATTGAGGAACTCCCGACAATGGAGGAATGATTCATTAGCAATCCGGGATGATGTGCAAAAGACCCAAACAACATCAAAGTATCTAGCATCAAATAACTCCAGAGGCCAAATCTCCCTTCACTTTGCGATCTTTATGATATTGTTTTTTCTAAGTTTGAGAGGACTTAATTTATCAACATCCAACATCATCCAACCATCCAACCAATTGAACCATCAGTTGCTCAGCCCAACCTTCTCCAACAAAACCACACCGACACCCACACCGCCCGACGGTTCCGCCGACTGCCAAGGCACCGAACGCGAGCCGCGCACGCCCGTGACGCCGGCGGCGGGGAACTTGTCCAGAGGCGAAGGCATCTTTTGCGCTCCCGAGATGGAGGAGACGAAGCGCCGAGCCGCACGGCGCGTTTTGCGCGAGCCGCGTCGCCGCGAGCCGCGAGCCGCGTCCGAGCGCTCGAGCCGAAGAAGCGACCGAGAGACGCGACACGTTGGACGTGGTGTGATGTTTTCCGTTGGTTTGGTCACTGATGTTGGGAGGGTGGGAAGAATTCTATAGCTGGCCATGAAGTGCGCACAATGCACTTGGTGCACACTGAACTTTCAAGTATTTTCTTAAACATGCCTTTTGGGGTTGGTGATGAATGAACACATGTTGGCTATTCGATCATGAGCAGCTAAAAGCAAGTTTAAGCCATGCTTGCTGCGGAAAACTGACTCTGGAAGGACAGACGTTCACGTCCATGAGACTCAATTACAAACACCAGCGAGTCCCGACGCAGCCGCTGCTTCTTTTGTGGAAAGGAGGAGGAAGAGGCTGAGCCAACACCGGAGCAACAGATGGCAGACTTGGCGCCATGGACACATATTGGAGGTTTTTCTTTTTTTTGGGGTGGTAGGCCGCCAGTAACTAGCTAGGTAGTAGAAGAGGTAGCTAGTAGCTAGCTAGTAGCTACTGTACTACTTAGGACTCAGGATAGCTCACGCTCGCACTAATGATTCGCTTCTTCCTCTGGGGTTTGGTGGACGTTTGGAGATGTCTCGAACCTTCTGAGTCCCTCGCATGACTTGCTGGTGAAGATATAGCATAGATCCAATGAACACAGGGGCGTGTGGATCTAGTCAAGGAAGGAACTCAAACTAGGAGGAAGTGAGTCAATGTAAACATTGAAACAACATGAAGCAGGGACGGATTGAGATAGTGACAACAATCTGAGCAATGAAGAAGGTCCGTGAGATTGAGGAACATCATTTCGCTCAAGACCACTGCGGGTTAGGTTCACACAACTCTAAGATCTCAGGGTTGGCCTTTGAACTCATTGAATCACTGGGAGAGCAGAGAGGGGTTTTAATTGAGTCTCCTTCGGATGGTATCCTACACTCCTTGCACAAAACCGATGGAAGTGGATGGCATGGCCCCAAAAGGATCACGAAATCCGAAGACCAAACAAGTGGTCTTCACTGCACTTCCACGTGACTCTGACCTGCTTCTTCCAAGTGACGAACATTTGCATCCCAATTTGAGGTCACCAACGGGCCTGCAAAAGGTCACTTAGACTTAGGGACTCCAAAAAGGTCACTCACTCGTTGCAGAAACACGATGAAGGCAGCTCGACACTCCCAAGGTCTGGTTCGATGCTGGTGACGGCCGGCAGCTTCTGGCGGAGTTGAACCTCCGCTGCGAGGCAGGCTGGCGCTACAGCGCCGCCGACCAGGAGGAGCCGGGACGGGTGGATAGGGGAAGTGTTGAGCTGTGTTGGTTATTGTGGTTTTGTTTCAAGATTCAAAGTTCTTGTCATAGTTCATACCCAAAGATTGTTTGATGTAAGATTGGCATCCCATAGGAGAAGTAGCAAGACAGAACGCAACCAGTCGCAGAAGAAGCATAGCACCACAACAGCACTGACAAAACAAATTAACAAGTTACACTAAAACCGGAGAGGGGATATGATTGAAGAAAACCTGTGATTGGGTTCTGACTTGTTTGGATTGGACAAAGCGCAAATTGAGGCTTGCATCCTATCATCACCTGTTTAACATCACGCAGAGACTCTCATTCGGACGTAGATAGAACTTGCCATAGTTCAGTAGGTCAGGTCCATAGACTGTTTGGACTGACCGGCTCTTTTCTTTCAGGATGCTTAAGAATCCAAGATGACCCAGAACCACCATATTTGTTCTAGAAATTCAGAATCTCATGTTGTCTTCTTGATGTTCTTCAGCTTCTGAAGGAGATGGTGGCTTTCCGAGAGATGATCAAGGCAGTTCCGCGTTGGGCTGGGATCACAGACGCACAGACCTAGTTGATTGAACATGATTGACACATGTTGAATTTGAAGCACGCAAACCCCGGCGCCGCAGCACATCAGATCTGCCGCCGTTTCTCGTTTTGCACTTTCCAATTACCTCATGTCACACACATGGCTGTGTTGGACTCCATGCTGCAAACGAGAAACCACACGAGAAACCATGGTTGTGAATTTCATTTCTCAACACCCAAAACCACGTCCCCACCGCTCCTTCCACCCACCGCTCCCTCCCCACGGATCACCCACCGAGCACGGCCAGCGCCAGTCGCGCGAGCGCTGGCCGCCAGGAGCTGCAGGCACTCCGTGTGCGCGAGCGGCGCCGCCACGAGGAGGCCGATCGGCGCCTGGCCGCGGCGGCGCAGCGCTTCAATGCGCAGCTCGGAATCGGCGAAGCGTTGGGCGCGCGGATCGGTTGGAGGGAAGGGGTTTCAATGGAGTTTTGAAGGTCAATTCCGAAATCCAGCCACACCATGATCTAGTACTATCTATGATATTCTAGTTTGAAGCACCAGGATTTGGGGGACCAGATTCCCCAGAAGGTTTTGACACGAGCAGCTGGCCGTCGTAACGCGTGCTCGTTGTGTTCGTGTTGCCCGGTGTCGCGCAGTGTGTCGTGCTAAGGTTGGCATCTCCGTGGGAGACACGCATCTTCGAGATCAAGCAACAGACACTTGGAGTGTCTGGAAAGCTACTGCAGTTGGAGCTGTTCATTCTTTGAGAGATGAAAAGAGTGTGTTCAGTCTATACAAATCCCAGAACGAAAGAAGAGTGACGGGGTTCAGAGGTAGGTGCAAGCTGCTGCAAGCTCCAAAGCTGCCTTTTAATTGTTGCTGGGCATCCAAAACATCCGTACATGTACTTTAGTCACGAGCGGCCTTAAGTCTTTCCGAGCTGATCAAAACCTTGCAAGACCGATAGGGGCCAACCCTATACCCGATACCCGTTCTTGACAGCTTAGCGCATTGCCATACATTGCCTGCATTCCAAAACACTGGACACCGGGGCCAACCCAAAATTCTTTTTGGTTTCGTATGACAACATGGCAAATATCGGCTAACCAGACCTCAACAAGATTGGCAACAAGCTCCATGGGGGCTTGCATGGAGGAGGATTGCAACTTTGCTTCAGACAAGACTGTGAAGCCAATGACGTTGAGGAGCGTGAATCCACAAGTAGTTTTCTGGGTTGTGGATTGGCAAGCGAAGGGACAAGAATGATACAACCACAGGTGAGTGATCTTTGTCTGGCTTGAAGTACTTACCATGTTCTGGTTCTGTACATCGTACTGACTTCAAGAAGGACTCCTTGGTTTTGCGCATTTGTTCCTGCAGTTCAAATACTAGCACTCTAGTGTTTGTACTATAACATGTTTCCTTACAGAATTTACAACAACATGAGCAAAACCAGTCAAAGACCGGTGGAATTTCCTCAGCTTCACGTCGTCCAGATCCCGCCTTTCAGGATCGAAGACCTGGGTGCAGAGGTCAAGGTTTGCTACGAGCAGAAGATGACGAAGCAGGCCGAACGATGACGAAGGGAAAGCAACGGCAACTCGTGACGTCCGGGGGAAAGAGCACGGGACGACACGGGTCTTCGGTCTAAGCGCGTGGAGCTGTGACAAGTTTGAGAAGTTCACTTCCCTCTCCCGCTGATGTTTCGGGGCGGACTCTTTGTTCCTCACATTGTCTTGAAGTGATTCTTGATCGGGCTATCCTCAGTGAAGCAGGTAGGCGGCCATCGGCAGCGATTCGTCCACTTGGACTAATTGTGGAAGCTCACTTTTGCTGGATGAGAAAACCAGGAACCCAGGCTCCTCGTCTCCTCCATCCTGGGAATGGCAGTGAGAGAGAGAGAGAGAGAGAGCTAAGATAGCTAGTTAGTTCATAGTCTAGTTCATGCCAGTTCACCGAATTTCAGGGGCAATCAGTAATCCAAAGTTCATTTTGCTGAGCTCTCGTTGTGATCCTCAAACCCCTATTGATGTGCTGATCCCACGTGCTGACGACCTCGAACCACACCAGAGGCGGAGCTGGAAAGCGTTCAGAAGGAGTTGGATGTGGAGCAGGACGCCTTTTGCGCACTTGTGTGCGGGTGCCCTCGTTCAAGTGCAGGGTCGTTTCCATACACTTCATAGACCACTGTGGATAATTTTGGTCGCAGAGGTTCTTGATGTTTCTTGATACAATATGATACAATTTAATACCGCACAAGTAGGAATTGCAACGTGCGATCACAGACCATCCAGTGCGATCACAGACCTCCAAGCCAGAACAAGACCTCAGATCATGGCAAACAGCTCAAGTCTTTCTGGCTTTATCTCTTTCATGAAGAAACGCCCACCATGTCTCTGAAGAAAGGTGGATACATGCGAAGAAGCTTCTAATGTAGGTACTGGTAAACCATAACGGCTCAACTGTCATTGACCTACTTTGGGGTGGTACACCTGAGTTTTTACACCATCTCATACTCCAAACACAGCAGGTGCGCAGTGCGCCACCCCGGCAGGAAGAGCTGGCGGAGACGAAGCTGGGCTTTCAGCGGGTGAATAGCGCCCTGAAACTGAGGCGAGACGAATGGGCGACCATGGGCAGACCTGGCAGACGACGGGTGAAGTTGTTGGGCACTCTGGAAGTGAATCAGCAATCCTGGGCGGCTTCATCAGTTGCTTTCTCCAACTGCTGGTCAGTGTAAGTGTAGCTGAATCGCTCGTGTTGCCATACATTGAGAACACAACAGATATCTACAGCAAAGCACTCGCTTGTGTTACTTAGACGTTCATGTACTTAGAAGATCCTCAAACGTTTCACATGGCAACATTGGATGAATTCACATGCCAGGCACCAGGAAATCGCAGAGAAGGTGCAGGCGCGGCAGAAGCTGATGATAGGCCATGAAGGGGCCGTAAAGAATTTGGAGCAATCCTAATGTTTTTTTTTTCTGTACCGACAGGGCTCAGGAGTCATTTGTCTTAAAAACCTCGCAGCGGCTCGCAGTTTGCTGAACTTGCTAGATCCTTCATCACGCATTTAACCCTTCAATTCTCACATCTGAGAATGTCTTCCTGCATCTTCCTGCTCCCTCCCCGGACTCCTCCCGGACTCTAAGGCCATGCGCCGGGAGCAGAATCTCGTCGAGGGTGCCATCGAAGCGCTCTTGGCCGACAACGAGAGGCGCCGCTGTAGCTGGGTGCAGCTGTGCATGTCCCGTGCCCAGTGGTGCCAAAACACCAACCACACTACACTATAGTTGATGATCAAGATAAGAACAATGAGAGATGCCGCATGCCAGTATCATCCATCAGCAAACTTCCATCATCCGCCATGCATCATTAAACAAAAAACACAACAGCTGGCTTTTTGCAAACAAATGTTCATGAATCATCACTGGATCCTTCGGCCCTATAGTGAACCCCGATCCTGCGGCTCCACCAGCTGGGTGGCTTGCGCCAGGTGCCGGCGATGCCTCCACGCCATCCGTTTCGAGACGGAGACGGAACGCTTCGTCGGCGGACACAGCCAGCGGTCGAGCAGGGCACGTGGTGGTAGGGTTTGTGGGTGAAGAGATCGGTGGGGAAGGTGTGTGATATTGTGTGATGCTGCGTGAGACCAAGGGAAAGTCCTTGGGAATTTCCAGAGAGTTGCACCAAACCAACGAGCCAAAAACGACGTAGTCTTATGGGGAAGGACTCTTGCCAGAACGGAGGGGTGAGTGATGGTTGGGACGGATCTCAACAGCTAATTTTCGGGAGACTAGATCGAGTTATTAGGTTTGTAGATGTTTGTAGTGTCTGACGAGGCGTGGATTTGGACAAGCGATGACACATGTCGTGTGTTTCATGGTGATGTGTGATCTGACTTTGGTCGAGCTGGGCCGGCTGGCAAACGACTGCTGGAAGTCAGTTGCGTCAGCAGAAGTATATAGATGTTGGATAATCCCCCTTGATGGGAGTCGAACTCCGCTTTTCCAGCGGTCTCAACTTGCCTTGAAGTTTGTTCTTCCCGTACTGGTGGGCCTGCGGGTTCAAATCCAGATGTTGGCGCCAGGTTTTGTTTCTAGTATCGTTTGCTTTCGACCCGAAAAACAGGTTTCGATTTGTTTGTTGTGTTGGAGGATGCGTTTAGTTTGAAAACGAGCGGTTGCCCGCTCAGGTGCCTCATGCCACATTGGAACGCCTTCAGCAAGATCCTGTGGTGAACAGCAAGTGAAGTGTTTTCAGCAAATATGATGGGAACGCAATCAGCATCTTCAATCACATGGGGGTCACAACCAGAAGATATGTTTGTCTCGAAGCAAGCATTCTCAGATAGCTTAGCACAAGTTTGAATGTTCCCGATGTTCACATGTTTTCCTCATGGCAAATTCTCGCACATCGATTGGCCAGCTTTTTTGTTCCAGAGGCTTGTTGACGGTTTCACTGGTCTTGGCTGTGCAAACACTGCCTCCGAGATGTTCAAGACACGTCCTGGTGTCAAAAAGGGAAGTCAAACAAGACAAGCCCGGATGGCTATATACTCCACATAGCAGCAGCTAGGTGATTGTGTGCCTTGGAGGTGGACATTGGATATGCTTGGATCCTTCGAGCAACTCCATCCACAAGTGTCCAGTCTCCAGTCCCAATAGACATCAATGTCTCAGTTCCTGTCCCACAACCTCTAACCAATTATGTTTTGATGCCAGAGATGGTCGAGGGTCATGTAGCAGCAGTGGCTTGTTGCTGTGTCTAACTGCAGTAACTCCAGCAATATCATGGCCGGTTTTTGCAAAGTTCTCTTTTTGCCAGGCCCAGGTTCTTGGAAGAAACTTCTGAGAAGTGCAGAAAGTTGAATCAAGCTTGCTGCCAAACGGCTGGATCAAGCTTCGACATGGGAAGGGCCCACCATATCTTGTCACGGGCCCATGTCATGTGTCCTAACAGATCGTCAAGATGTCAACATGAGAGCAGGGAGTGACGTGCATGGAAGCTCCTTGACTCCTTGACGCCAAGATGTGAAGACGCAGTTAGCGATGATGTTTGTGCCGCAATGAAAAGCCAGACTGAAATCCTTCTGAGGGCCCCACAAGACCTTTGAGCTCTCTTCCTTAGCCAAGCTCGTAGTACCTCAAGCTTTGCACATTCCAACCCGCAACGAAGAACGCTTTGACCCCAGCTTCGCCCCAAGTTGGGCCACCAAACAACCATAAAAGGACTCCACACCTCCCCTACTCCAACCACTCACCCCAATCAATTACCTCCCTGAAAAGCACCGGCTTTTCCACGCGTCCGCTTTTCGTCCGGTCCCGCTGTGCTCTGTCGGTCGACCCATGGGGCGCCATGAGTCTCTTGGACGCGCAGCGGGCGCGGCGGAAAGCACTGGAGCAGCGGAAGCACTTGGGCGCTTCCGAGGAGCGAAGGGGAAGCGAAGCGACGGCCTCCAAGCTAAGAGCCTTAATGGCGTACGCCACCTTTGCTAATGCCCTTGTCACTCGTAGCTTCTTGTTACATCTTGTTACTAGTACTAAGGCCAGGAGCTACTAGTAGCGTCCTTGCTCCTAGTAGCGATGCCCTTGTCACTAGTAGCATAAGGAACCTAATAGAGTTGGCCTCCAAGCTACTTGCGATGGCCTCCAACCTAATAGCGATGGCGCGCCAAGATGACGAAGAAAGAACGGCCATGGATGCTTGTCCCAGCTCCCAAATGACATATCACACAGACGCGACCGCCGCGACCGCAGAAAATGACATGGATCGCAAAAAAGAGGCACCGCTCTTTTTAGCCAAACGCGCAGGTGGTGCGAGAACTCCGACATGGTGTCCAACAAAAGGGCCTGCGTGGAGATGCCAATGTGGAGGTGCTTGGAGAAGTGCGTTCATGGTTGGATTGTTCGAGTAGAGGTGGAACTGGCTGTGGTACGTGGTTGTGTTGGAGAATACCAGGGATGAAGAGCCATCAATGCGGGTCGCGTGTTTAGCCTGAGTAGAGAATGCCAGGCGGTAAATACGTTGATTGTTTGCTCTCAACCACTCCATTATCCATGGACAATGCATAATAATTTAGAGTATATGGATAAAACTCTCAATGTATATGGACTATCCATATATGATGTGTCCAAAGAATGCATGGATACTAATGCATGGTATGAGTTTTATCCATTCTTTGCGAAGAGGATTTGCGACGTCCGAAATCCGAGTACGTATATCTACTCCCTACCCAGTCCAGTGTGATAAAACCTTTAACTTCAACGTTTAAGCCAGTTCTGTTTAATCTGGATTGGTTTCCCCACTGAAATCCCAGGTGGAAAGCTTGCCATGTGCCATTTCTTGGCCACGGAAACCCCCCCGCGGCTCGTTGTGGTCCACCACGACCGCTTAACGACTCCCACCTCCGCGTGGGCGAACGGACCCTCTACAGGCCGATGGCGGCCGTCTCCCAACGACTGCTCCGGCGGCCTCGGCGGCCTCCTCCACAGGTCCGGGCGAAGGGCGCCGGGCGAAGGGGGAAGGGGAGCGTTGCTGGGAAAAGCTTCCCGAGGTTTTGGACATGTGTCTTTTGGATTCGTCATCTTGGCTGTTGATAAGTTGATCATAATAACATATCTGACATGTCTTATATTCATATATTGATATGTCATATGTCATTATCATATCATAGCATGAGATAGCATGAGGACAAGGTTGGGTATAGTTCCAGGTTCATTCACTTTCATTTTCCTGTGTGTTTTTGCCTCAGATCGCTTGGGTTCGAGAAGATGAGAAGATGCGATGACCTCAATCTGGAAGAGACCCCAACTTGCCATTGAAAGGCATGCGGCAAGCATGTAGAGATCAGACTAGACTAGACTAGCCCCTTTAATTAGTCTTGTATCGAAAAATATTCAACAACTCCCACATGCTCCCTATTCCAACCCACACTTACAAATCACCCAAGCCCGCCAAAGATCACTTCCGGACTGCCTATCGCGCCCCACACAACAATATACACAAAGAATTCACAATCTGACAATTGCACCAGCATCAGAAAGAAGAATAACTAGATAAAACTATGCCCTTCCTGAATAGACAAAACACATTTTAAAGGAGCATCAAAATCTCTGATCCAATCCACCCGACCGCCCCTCCGCCAGGCTTCAAGCGCCGTGAGGACGCCACAGAGGTGGCGGCACAGCGCGCCGAGGATGTCCACGGGCGCCTGGGAGAGCGGAGAACAGGAACGGGGGCGGAGGGGATGGACTCTTTTGAAAGAAGGTGACTACATGACATACAAACCATGTTTTTTGTTTGCAAGGTGTTCTTTTTCCCCACATCTCTGTGTGGGGTTCTAGTTTTTT
>CAXAMN010021316.1:3528-44770 GCA_963970005.1 Durusdinium trenchii
GGGTAGATCTGGTCGGCATCCTTCTGGAAGGTCAAGAAAGCACCCTTGATCTCCTCATGGGTCCTGCCGTACCATTGCCCACCCCACCCACTCGGTGCCACTTTCGGTCCGGAAGGTCACCAGGAAAGTGCGTTTTCACGTTCACGTGCTGTCAAAAGCTCTTGGTTTCGCTTGGATGAGAGGTGGTTGAAAAAGTCTTGCGAAACCAACACATCACACATCTCTACCCACAGAGCCACAGAGTTGAGTCTTCATTATTGGTGCCACCCCCTTGCTTGAACAGGAACAACAAGAATTGTTCCTCGACTGCTCCCCAAAGTTAAAAACATGAATGCTTCTTCTCAGAACCCCACAGACCCACCCTATATAACCAAATTGCCCGCAGTCCTTCTTTTTCACCTACAAGAATCCCAATGTCTTGGAAGTGGCGCGGCTTTGGCGCCAGGGCAGCTCAGTTGCCAGCGCCGGTAGCGGCACGCCGGCGGAGTACATGGGATAGACGTCGGCTGTGGGCTTTACACCTCAATTCAAGGGGTCTTTTCCAAGGAAGCAGGGTTTTTGTCTTTCTTGGGAGGGGACTCAGAGCTTCAGGGCGGATGACTCGGCTTGTGGCAGTTCAACTTCAACCTTTTGTTCACAACATTCCTGCACTCAGTTGGTGTAATGTAATTACACCGTTACACCATGTTTGCGGGTGATGATTCTTGTATTTCCAGGGGTGTTGCGGTTTTGACCCCTCAGGTTGAACGTCCAACGTGTACAAAGGACCAACCATAAAGGACCTCTTGATCCTGCGCGACGGGTAAACGTCAAAACGACGTGCCAGACCACCGAGGAGCTGATGGGCACGTCGGGCAAAAAGAGCGCGCGGGCACGAGCTTTCGCGAGGTCGTAGAAGGCCTCTGCCTGGCAGTTCGTCTTCTTTCGGAGCAGAGTGACGTCTATCGGCAGTTCCTTCGAGTGTTCCGTTGAGTGTTTGGAGTTCTGCTTGTTGGTGCCCATGCCCAGCTTCAGAAAGGCTTCAGGCACTTGAGCAGAGATGGCCCCAACAAAACCTGTCCTGTGACCTACAAAAAGAGAGCTGTCCACTGGGCACTTGGAACAACTTGAATCCACTTGAAACCTTGGAAACCAAACCTGCTTTCGGTCACTTCCGGGGGGGTCCCGAGACTTCGGCGTACCGAGGTTGGCAAACTGAGTGAAATTCTGCCCTTCACTATAAATTCAATCAAACCAACAAGCTACTGCCAGGCTACTTTGCCGTCCGCTCACCAATGGAGCAGTTCAGCTCTACCTCAGAAACCCTCATATCCCGGAGTCCGGGTGGTACATGCTGCTCGATGTCCATTGGATCAGCACATTGGACCGTCGTCATCTATATACTGTATGGGGTTGATGAAATGTTGCTATTCTACAATAAGCGCACAAGGGGGAGAAAGATAGCAGAAGCCTCTCTAACCAATCTGCAAGCATTAATGACCCACAACTGTTTGAACCTCTCTGCACAGATGGCTAAGGACAAGTGCGAAGAAGGTAGCTTTCATTCCGCACCCACCCCAAAAGCAGTCCACCTTCTCGGCTGCTTGCTTCGCATACTCCGCATGCGCCCGCGCACGGCGCGCAGCACTGTTGGAGTGGGCAACCAGCGTCAGCTCCTAGGCAAAGTCTCAGGTCCAAGTGACATCACATATGAACATAGCATTGGGCCTTGGGCAATCCTTCATCTGGCCCACCTTCTTGAATTGCTTGTTGATCAATAATGATCATGGCTCTAGTACGATCATGTCAAAGAGGCCTCCGAAACCCTGATCATGTCTTGAGTTATCCCCCAAAATCCCAGTGGACACTTCAGGTACGAACAGGGACCTCTGACGTACCGTGATTTCGGGGCCTAGTTATCGATTCTTCAAGTGGTTCTGACGACCAAAGCCCGAACATGTTGTGATCAGCAACACCAATCATTGCAGTCCAAGAAGCAAACTGAACAGTCCAAAAATAGAGATACACACAATCTGCAGAAGGAACCACAACAACAACAACAACAACAACAAATTAAGCAAATGCTGCAAAACATGAACATACAAAAAAAGAGGCACAACGATGTTCCTGATGTTCCTGATTGGTGTGTTTGATTTCCTACTTTCCGTGTCTTCATTGTGGTTGCTTTTGTTATGTGATACGGCTTCATGTGCACGCACTGCCCGATTAAATCATACTCTACACTTCAGCACAGCACAAACTCCCACCGTGGACGCAAGTCGTCACCTCTGACCTTCGGCTCACAGGACATCGCATCGCATGCTGAATTCCATAGGCGCATCGATGTCCAGAAATGCGACGTATAGAAATCAACCACTTCCGCACTTCGTTGACCCTCAGAAATATATTTCCGCAGCCCTGCCAGGATCTATCAGGATCTTACTTGGTAGAGATCAAGAACTACCTCGTCTGCATTCTTTTGTTTTGGAAGTCGAGGTGCATCCTCCGCTGCACTCAGTGGAACAGGCGATTGGTTCAAGTAGCCCAAGACATTGCCTGAGAGGCGTTGACGAACCTGGTTCTTCCGGGCTGTTGGACCGTCCAGGAAAAGGCTGGTTGATACACCAAAACTGCCTCGTTGAGACTGTGGGGCGCTTCTGACTGGGCTCCAGCTGCTTTGACTATGATTCCACAGCCCAGCATTTCATGTTGAGCATTTCGTTGTTTTTTTGAGTTCATCCAATGATGCCGAATCTAAGTCACTCGAGTTGCAAGATAGGAGATCAAACTAGGAATGTTTCGCTATTCCGGAAAAAAAACACCCAGACTCCTGCCCGCTGCCAGCAACTCCTCCTGAACACGGAGGCCGACACTCACGTCGAAAACGACGTCCTGGCCCGGCTCTTCCGCGCCGAGGCACGGTTCATCACCAAGGGCCGTGCGTATTCTCCCAGGCGAGGACCTTTGAAGAACCTCTCCTCGCAGCGGAGAATAACGGGCGGATGTTGCACAAATTGTGCAAGTTGTTCGGACGAAATGGGAGTTCACAACTCACAACTCACAACTTCTAGAGTATGCTTCAATATGTAAGGCTTACCAGTATCATTCTACTATAATGAGCGTGATCATGTCACAACCTGTAGGAGAGATCCTTCCAGCGTATCGTTTCTCGGGCATCCTCTAGGTGCTAATAGTGAGGACAGTACCGCGTACTAAGGTGTGCAGGTGTTGACTAAGCCCCATGTAAACAAGGTGAGCCCGCGGACCCAAAAGCAAAAAGAAGTGCGCAACCCAGGAAAAATACGCAAAGACACATTAGCAGGCCAAAACGAAGCATCAGCCCCCTCCAGGCTTTGTGGCAACCATGATATTTCAAGCATCGCGGTTCTGGTGCGCATCCGTCCACCCCCGTCTGCCATGCACACCCCCGTCCACCCCTTGGTCAGCTTTGAAAGCCCTCCAAAACGGTCATAAAACGATTGCAACATGGCTTCTAACAGTTAACAACCCTTCCAGGAAGCGTGGAGCAGCATCAGCTCCCTCCATGCTTCGTTCCAACCATGAAATTTGAAGCATTGCGGTTCTGGCATGCAACCATCCTGCCGTTTCTGCAATGACTTGGGCTGTCTTCGGCATACACCGCACACATTCTGGACACCCAAGACCGTCATATAGGCCGCGCCAGACAGTTCCACTCGCGCAATAACGTTCTTCCGCGAGGCATGGAGAAGCATTAGCCCCCCCATGCTTTGTCAAGTTCTACTTAGCATCCATCTTCCTCCACAGCCCCGTCACGCCCGCCCACCCTCCCATCTCCATCCATAGCCCCGTCCACACCCATCTTCCGTCCACGAAAATGCTTGCTTCGTCTCGCTCTGCCCCCCACGAACGACTAAACTAAACTAAACGAAAACCCAAGCATCGGAGATTCTTTTGGGAACAGCGCGCGCATGCGTACCGCTGTGCCAGCGCGACAGTGCATCACGCGCGGTAAATGCTTTCGGGTCATTCGTCGTCTAGTGTTTAGTTTTTTCGCATAGATTTCCGGTGGCGTGCATCGTTGGCATGATCAGGGCGTCGATATGGCGGAGATATCCCAGGAGGAGAGGATTTGTCGTTGCTTTTCTCGAACAAACCTTTGCGGGCTTCGACCTTAAGAATTTACACCGGCATAGACCCTAGATAGAAAGATCGTTGCAGCAGAAAACAAGACGGTTCCCTTTTTAGTCGGGTTTGGAGGTTGGATGTATTCTATTTATATATATATATATATATCCAGTGGCTGTTTTCAATCTCTGCAGCTAGTCTCCAACCCCATTGCAACATGGCTTCTGACAACCGTTCCAGGAAGCATGGAGCTTCCATCCACAGCTCCGTCCACGCCCGCGCACCTCCCGTATTGCGCCCCTCCCTGTTCCATCCACAGCCCCGTCCACACCCATCTTCCGTCCACGACAACGCTTGCTTTGTCTCGCTCTTCCGCGGCACTAGCGACTAAACGAGAACCCAAGCATCGCAGATGCTTTTGAAAAAATTCACACCTGCCAGAGTGGGAACAGCAACTTGAACTGGCTTGGGCTGCAGTTCAGGCTCAACGGGTGGGAAATTTCAAGAGTGAAGCTTCCATGGTTATCACTCACCTACTTCTCCAAACATCTCCCTTTCAGGATACTTACAGTATAATACATCTTAACGCTGATACTCAAAAGAAACCAAAAAACAGTGTCCACAGAAGGGCATCCTCGTGCATCGCCCGGATGTAGGATCATCTTCCAGGCCGAAAGTCTTCTTTCAGTCTCTCTTCTGGTTGCTTCAACTTTTGGAAACTTCCATACCTTAAGCCTTGCATGCACACCTACACATAATGACATGGAAAGTTACCACAACAAGATCTCACAGTTGGAACCGGACTTTGCTGAATTCATCGTGGTCGCTGCCCACTCGCCCGAATCCGTTCGGTCTCCTCTTTGGGCCAAAGATTGAGATCGCCGCCATTTTTCCGCCACAAGCTTTGGTACCTGGGAGGGGTCTCCCACAGGTCTCCCAACGCAGGAAACGCTATGAACCAAAGCAAACACCGAAGCATCCAGACCAAGAGGGCTACAACTGGCCCAGAAAGGCATGGGAGAATGTCCGCAAACATGAGAAGCTCCGAAAATCTTGCCTCAAGATTCACATCATCATTTGGTTTGTGTTCCTTCTCCCAGTCAATGGGGAGTGGTTAGAAACCCTCCAAGCATGGGTCCAGTGATTCAGTTCCCCTTGAACAATGCAAGTTTATGTAAAAAACATGCCTTGGCCTGATCCGCAAAATGTGACCCGACCAAAAGCACCACGTCGGCAGGAACTTGGTGCCTGATCTGACACTACAGCGCATGTGTTCTGATCTGACACTAGTCAACCTGATCTCTCAGCTTCTCCAATGCAACCCGCTCCATCCAAACTGCCCAGATGCATCACATCCCCTCCGGGGAAGGCCGTGCCCATCTCCGAGATCGACCTTTGGGCGGAGAGGCGGAGCACCGGCAGAGGCTGGGTCGAGGCCATCGCTGCGGGTCGGTTGGAGGCCATTGCTATTTGGGGTCGAACGGCTTCTTTTTTTTGCCAATACTGAGTCTCAGCATCGAGAAGGATGCTTGGGCGCTTGGCTTTTGGATTATATTGCTCGATTTGGCGCCGCCCTCAAAATTGCGTCATTCTGAAAATGATCTCCATCATATTGAGTATGACTATGCAGTGCATGAATGTCGTCGTTAGACTTGAACACCGAATCTGACGCGGTCTTCCAACTCTACGTTTCCCTATATGTTTGGGCTCGGCGCTGTTGTTTGGGTCGAACGGCTTGGGGCAAGTAATTGCTATTTGAGGGTCGAAAGGTCCAGTCGGGCTGTTTGGAGCTGGGTGACATTGGTCGAAGTGCTCCCAAACGGAGGCATCGGTGCTGAAATGGGTGGGTTGGTGGGACAATTAAGGTGGGGAGGAGACAAAGCTCGTGGAATTGCAATTCTGCGTTTTTGGTGTACGGACATGGGGTTGCATTAGTGAGTTCCCTTTTGCCGGCTCATGAAACCTCGTGTCAGTCCGCCATCTCAACCATCATAGAGTGTTTGACCCTCAGTTCCAGCTGTGAACAGGCCAAGCACATGAACGACTGGTTCAGAACCTGGTCAAACCAGGAATTGTCTCTTCTGATTCAACCTTTTTGGTCAAATTCGTCTCTTCACACCCCTGATCCTCCTTTTCTGCCTGGCCTGAAGTCCTGATGGACTGCCTGGTTCACTGAAGGCAAATGAGGAATTGCCATCGATCCCATGGCCAGAGCGGGCGAAGAAGGAGCGGCGTCGGGACCGGACAGCGGCGAGCCGGACCTACGGAGGGCCTGACGGCAGCTGTTCGGATTGAGATGAAACACAAAGCTACATAGGGAGGTGTGTATGGGTTCCCGTGCGACCATGAGAGGGGGGGCCCTTTGAGAAATATCTCCAATCTCCTGGCTTCAGTGGAGAGATTCATTGAAGCCATGTACATGGCTTCTTGGTCGCTACTACAGCATGTTTCTTGGCAACGAAGTGATTAAGAGACATACAGAGTGTTGGGACCTCTTTTTTAATGTCCTTTGGAACCTCTTTCTGCGTGCGATGAGAAAAACCAACACCTGGATTTCAAGGCACACCGAAGCTGAAGCGTCTCAACCCCTCCAAGGTTCTGAAGCCGAAGCTGCGCACAGAGAAGGTGTGGGATCCAATCATACCCAGGTGTGGCCAAGAGGGGATCCTGAAATCCTGTAGCCATCTGCTCTTACTCAAAACGCTCCTATATAGTGCATGGCTTTTCAATGTGGAGAATTTGACGTCTCTTTTCGATATGTCTCATATGACTAGAGGTTCAAACACAAATACGCCAAAAAAGAACCAAATACTCCGGCGTGAAGAAACTCAGTTGACCAAACCGCCAAGGTGTTTGTGAACTCTCATGTGTCATGGGATGTCAAGACTCTGGGAGCAACGTTTTGGGATTGATATAGATTCATTCAGGGATCACGAAAATGAGATTTGACATGCTGATGAACGCCTTGTGGTTGAAAACAGCTACTTCACTTTTCTGTCACCCCCAGCTGTTTTGGTTGTCAGTATTCAGGTGGCTGAAGTGGGTCCAAACAGGCGTTTGATCATGTTTGCTCACGGTGCGGCACACTCAATGTCTTGTTCATGCACCGTCCATGAGCTGTCCATGCACCTTGTTCTTTTCTACAACACATCACAGCGCAGGGGCCTCTCATCTTCGTGAAGCACCCAAATTGAGGCCAGCACATCTTCCAAACTAAGATTTGCAGGTGGCGCCGCCGCACCCTTTTTTTCCGTCTCTGGTCGACCGCTTCACATGCCAGGGCGTAAAAGAAAACACTGAAATGACGCGAGACCGGTGTGGATCGAACCCATCAAGATCACTGTGATCACTGCCTTGAGCAAGGAAAACGAGTTTCAATGGGAACGTTTTTTATGTTGGGTCACCAACCAATAACAATTGTTTCAACAACGAATTCATCCCGTTCCTCATGCTTGCAAAAACCAAGTGATCAGTTGCTGTGCAAGCTATATACCCACCTGGATGTATCCTGGACCACCCAAAAATTGACGCCTGCAACTTACGGCTAGTGAACATGGTCAGCCCAAGTTCTTGGGAAAAAATCCAAGCGGGTGAAAAATCTTCAGGCACTAGTCTTCGGGGAAGAACACCCCGAAATATGCCTGAATCTCTCCAGCATCAGTGCAACTGAATTTGACGGCTGGTCACGATACCTGTTGGTGTCGTACCTATATCGATCTTGTTTGGGTCCGCATGCAACTTAATGGTCGATCTTCAGCTGTCACACTTTATGTCATTCAGAGCTTTCGATCGGGGGAAGTCGATCCACCTCTAAAACACCCGAAACCGCGCGGACACATCACGTGCCAGGTCCTCATGTCCCACTGCTTCCCACTTTGGGGGCTGCTTGGGCAGTCAGCTGGCGTGCCACCGTGCGAGCATATTCATAAAGCTGGTAATCCAAGTCATTGGCTTGCCTGAGAAATGCTGCCTCTTCAGGGCTGAAGACCTGAGATTCAGCAAGAGATGAGGATAGTAAAGTTTGGAGGAGCATTAGCAGTCATGAGTCATGGCTGCCCCGGCTATACTAATACCCTGTCACACTGTACCACTACGAGGCCGAAATCCATCCACCCCCAACCCTTTGCTCCAAGGTAGAAAACTCGGTTGTTGAAAAATTTCAATGAAAGGATTTTGCATCAAAATCTTGACATATGTTGAGGCCATATACAAGAGGTTTTGATTGGACAGAAACTGAAAACGTCTATATATATTTCAGCAGTTATTGAAAGGATTCTACAGGGGGGTTGTAATCGGAAATCAACCAAGCATGTCATTGTTTTTGAGAAAGGTTTTGACATGGACTGTTATCACTCGTCAATAGTTTGCTTGAATCTAACCCGTGATCAAGGGGAGCATTACTTGCAAACACAACTAAAACCAATATGTAGGTCCATTGGATCTACAAAAGATCTTGACAAAGGCTGTTGCAAATGAAGACATTGATTCAATTTTACAATCAATGTTGCGTGCATTCTGTGTGAAAAAGTAAGGTTTTAAGTTTTAAGTGGACAAACTGCAAACCGATACCTCAATTGGCTGCAGTTTTGTTTGCCGATGCTTTTTATGTTTATTTGTAGGGGGAAGTCAAAACCTCGAGAAACATATTTGCAATGCTGTGCAACGCATCCTTCGAACCGCGTGGGGGTGACCAGGTGTTCCGTTTGGAAACGAAAAGATCTTTGGGGCACGCACATGAACGGAACACCCATGGTTCTTCTTTGGGTGATGCTCATCACGCGTATCGGCTGCCTTTCGTCTTCAAATCTGAAAAGCATCCGATCATTCTGGATCCTTGGAGTCAAAGGAGCATTCTTGGGGATGCGATGCCAATGCGAGTGCCAAGGATTTTGCTTCAGGTCCACATCCTTGGTCACCCGTGCATCTTGAGACCACCTGGGCTTCCCTAACACCAGCTACTGATTGTTGCTGTCACGAACTCTGTGTTTACAAATGTCTGACGCGCAGTTCTGTGCGTAATAGATGTAATAAGGAAAAAGAGTTTACCCGCCGTAAGGCAGTGGTATCCATCTTGTTCGACCCTCAAAATCAGGGATGAAGTCTAGGACCGGGGACTATGGGGATACGGATGCCCTTGGTGAAAAGGAAGGCCCAACACACCTTGGCTTTCTGGGTCTTCTCCTTTTTGGGTGGGGCATCTGCGGCATATGCCGCACCATTCGAAGCTCCAACTCTTGAGGATCCATCTCGTTCCGTCCATCTGGGGTGGCTCTCTGGCGGATCTCGTTCGCTCTCGGGCGCCCAAACCATCTCGGTTCCAATCGAGAAGTCCCCAACAGAATCAGTTGAACTTATCTTCCAGCAGCCGAGAACTGTAACAATGAATGGAACGAGACAGTGGGTCAACTTCCAGTATGCAATACCAAGGGATGTTCTTAGATGGCAGCAGTATCCCAAGTATGAGGTCCTTTTTTGACACCGGTGGCACTCTTGGAAGGATATCGGGGCCAGGTCAAACCCACACGTCCCTGTTCAGAGTCCATTTTGCCGTTCCCGACATGAACAAGGGCTGGTCTGTTCGCTTGTCTCTTTTGGGGTGACCCAAACCGCTCGGTTCTGACCAACAAAGCACTTCTGAGTGGGGTGCCTCTCTACAAACACTCACACAAACACATCCTTTCCAGGAGGGCTTGGACACAACACCTAAACGCAGCTTCTTGCCACTCCGGATCATGTGCACCACATCCCCACCCACTTCCAGGCTAGACGAGACGGAGCACACTCAAATAGACTCACAAACCTGAGGCTCCCATCCGAAGATGGCACGCAGCTGCGGAAGATGTTCTTGAAGTTCCTCCATGATCAGAACCACATCTAGCTTGGAGACGACCCCTGTGGCACCGAGTCCCACGATGATCGCCGGTCGGCGATCAAAGTCGACATCCATCCCAACAGTCACCCCGAAAGCTGCCTGAGGCAAGCAGCTCACCAAACTCTACAGCTCATCTACAACTCTACAGTCACCACATCTGCGACTCTTCGACTCTCTTGAAGAACTCTCTTTCTCTTTCTACATCTTTCTACCACTTCTTGCCCACCCAAGGTGTTCCGCATGCGTTCATCGCCTTTGGCTCTCTCCAAGTGAGCCATACTCATCCCTCCCGGCGGCTGATCGTAAGCGCCACTCAAGGTTCGAACGGCAAAGTTGTCCAAGTGTTGGTAGGTGTCGAAGGGCGGGAGGCAGAAATGGAAGGCAAGGTTCCTGTTTTGAGCACTGGAACCTTGAAAGCTATTCTGTGGCCCTTTTGCCCGGTTGAATCGGGATGTCCGTGTACAAGAACTACACACGTCACAGGGATGGCGAAACGTCCGAATCCCTGGTCCGCATGCACGTTGGACAGGGGAGCCTGCCGTTGTTGAGATGAGTCTCCATTGCCAAGTACCCTGCTCCCAGCCCATCATCCTTTCTGTCGGACTGTCGGATCCTCAAATTGATGTCTATAGGTCGAAACCCTGCACCACCTGAGACGGTAGATACGAAATGATACGAATCATTTGCGGGAAGACACGGTGGCATTGGTGAGTCTGGAGCACACTCATTCTGATATGCTGATAAGCTAGTCCACCACGACTGACAGTTTGGGATGACACTCCTGGATGTATGTAAAAACAGCACACATCCAAAACATATTATGTTTACAAATGAACATATCATTTGTACAATGACCCCTTTGACGAGCCCCAAACCCACCTTCATCCATCTGGCGAGAAGACTCCGAAACGACGAACTCTTGCGCCGAAACTGGTCCTGGGCACCACTCGGCTGCGGAGAGCTTGCAACATCAGGCCCTTCTCCAGTTGATTCCCGATCAAGGTCGATTTGATGCCCGCCACCGGATCCCGCAACATTAACCCAAAGAGCATCCTCCTGGACGAGAGAAGCAAAAACATAGATAATCGAAACGCTTCTATATAAATTTAAAGCTTAAATGAAAGAGCATGTTTGCCAGGGAGATTGGACGATATTCCATTTTTGCGCTGCCAAACAAGCTTGCGAGGATGCTTCCCTTTGTTCGTTCCACTGGTCTCGGGTGCCCCGCGTGCCCTCTGCTCACCGCTCGTCTCTGAACGCTGCACTCCTGCCTTTCACCCAAGCAGGTGAGATCTTCCTCGTCCAGGGACCGCTCCACTGCCGTGAAGGTGTATTGCATGCTCTGCAAACGCTTCAAGCAGCCAATGCGAAACTGCGCTGGTGTCGAACAGCCGTCGGGCATGAGGTTGCAATTGTCTTTGGCCGGAGAGACCTTCAGAAGGAGAGGACGAAACACTTCATGGCTTTAATTGTTGAAAAAATAAAAGGGCACCCTGCCAGCCAGCCAGCTCAGAGCTGCTAAATCATCGGCATCCAATGCAAAAAGAAACAAAACAAAAGGGTTCCTGGATCATGGGTGGAGGAACCAAATGTTGATGGGTCTCTTTGGTCCCTCTGGTCACTTCTGTGAGAGGCAAACAACATGGTGATAAGCTGGGGGATCACCAAGCAGCTCCACTTCTACTTGTTGGTTGCCTCTTCCCAAAAGAGGAGGAGATCCAGGAGAGCTGATCCGGACATTCCACAAAACTAGAAGTCAGGATCTTTTCAGCCTCCCTTGATTCACCCGGCACCTTCAAATCCTTTAATTCTCCTGGAAACAAAGCCCTCCGTTTTCATCCTCCACTCCACCTTCATCTGTCCCCCGCCTTCTCTCCATGCGCACGAGCCAGATCGCAGATGGTGGTGCCCCCATAGCTGTGCAAATGGATCCACACAATCCGTGGATCTTGCAAATTCCCCGGCTCCCGCGAGCCGGCACGCTCGCTGGAGCCCGACTCGGTGGACGGGATGACGTAAAACTCACCCCCATGGATTTATTAATCAAATATCACTGAGTGGCCCCGGGGCCTGGCTTGGTAAGGCCAGAACATACTCAGCTAGCTAACATATTCAATATGACTGGGTTTGAGACAGTACCTGAAGATTGGTGCGATGGCTGTATAAGGCGTTGGCACAGCCAGGGAATTCTCGGTTCAGGGCTGCATTGTAGATATATACTACAAAGATCATGTCCTATAGATTCCAAATAGTCTTCATGATGAATCACCAGTTCAAAAGTGGTGTTCTTTGCGTAATGCAGCCAATTTTGCCTGGGACAACCACTCTGTTCGCTGTTCTTGGTCCAAACAAGACTTGCCTTAAAGAATCCTCATCGGTGGTTCTAAGTGCATGCCCAAGTAACTTCACTTTACAGTGAACATAGGATTCGCTGCAGAGAGGATATCTCTTGTGGACTATATCTGTACATTGCTGAAGAAATGCAATATGTGTGTTATGTCTATCTATGAATGTCGGAGCTGGTCCGATACTTTTTCGAGGCATCGCAGTTGAAAAGAGTCTTTGGTTTCATCATGGCTTGTGTGAGATGGACAGTTTCTACATATATTATATAACCCATAGGTAATGTTTGATCTGATAACAGCATCCAAACTCAGGAGTTGCCATGTTAGATTCGCATTTGTCGATTTCCAATATGGCAGTGGTCGGTACCATGTGCTTCTTACTTCTTGCAATTTGCTTAAGATTTGATGCCAAATGTTACTTTCTCTGTTGATTTCGTTGCCTAAGTAGGTAGTTGCAAATACATTCAGGAGTGGTTCTTGATTTGCTAAGGTGGGTCAAGGTCTCTATCAGGGTGGTTTCAATGGATCAGCTTGGATATTCAGACATTTAAAGATCAAAGTGTACAACGGAATGTTGTGTGACTGATGGAGAGATCTGCCCAGCGACGGCCCCAACAAGACTGACCTGTGGGCTATCCAACAATTGGAGAGGCTTTTCGGGTATTCTTCTTGGTTTGGCTGCATGGGTTTTTCTTAAAGAGCTTTATTCATGTTCCGCAGAAAACCTCGTGGCCTTTCTGAAGTGTGAGCGTTTCCTGCCTTGAGCCCTACCCGCGGAAACCGTCTTCATTCAGTTTATATACCCTGTCCTTCATAAGTCCACACCCAGACATGAACAAACATGAACAAAACATAAGAGAACAAGACGGTCCCAGGACCATGACCCACAATACTGTCAAAAATGACTGAAAAAGACATCTTTGCCCAAACAATATCTGTTTTGCCTGGCTTTCCAGAGCATCTTTGCGCCAAAGCACCAGCACCTTCACCTTTTGGAACTGCACCGCCTTTTCCACACTCGGCCCACTCAGTGGCCCACTCGGCGGCGAAAAAGGCTCTGGCTCTTCACGCGGCCAATCTTCTGACACCGCGACACTGGCAGCACCTCAGCACCGAAAAAGAAATGATTGGACAAGAAGGTTCCGTACCCCTGATTCTCCTCTCCGTTTAAGATCAACTCTTGACCTCAAAATAGGCAAAAGACCCACATGCCCCCAGGTTCAACGCCTGCCTCCGAAGGAACCGGAGACTTTTTTCGGGGGATCAAAGCGAGTCAAAGCCCTTCCAAGAGGTGCACCTCCCTTCCTTCAGCTCCCGAAGAAGCAAGAACCATGCGCAGTTGGAGGGAGGGCGTTTTCATCAAAAACCCGATCGTTGACCCGGTGACACGACGTTGAGTTCAACTCATCCCCGTTGCCTTGGATTTGTGTTGGAGATGCTTTTTGGACTCGGAAGAAAGGAAGGCTGACCCACCCATAAAGGATGATGATCTATGACTCCCAATCGTTGAGTCAGTTGTGGCTCTCACGGCTGCCGTTTTTTCAATTGCAGGACTGAAGAGTGATGACTTCAGAGAATGGGTGCAAAAAATGCGGACAGAAGCATCCTTTACTTGATTTCGCCAATAAATCTGCCAACAAGTGTTGGTGGGCTGTTGGTGGAAAGGACACATGCACTTCCATTTCTACGCTATCCCTTCCGGGTTTCCAGAGGTGAAAGTAGAAACAGAAACGATTCACTGGAGTGGACCAGTAGATTGTTCGTCCAAGGGTTGAGAAAAGAATCCAAAGTGAATCATGTGCATGAGAGATGGTCAAAAGATGTTCACATGTGTCCACACCAAACATAATCACAGGGTCCAGAGTCCAGAAAGTTCTCCAAAGCTGCACCAAGCGTGCACCACTTGCAATGATTTACCCTGAATCCTCTGTACCCCGGGTGGTGCAGGATGCCTGGGCTCCAACAACCGGACCGCCCTGATTGTGTTATAGAAAGCAGTTCGGTTGTGCCTGTACTCGCTAGCCGCTAGCATTCCCATCAGCCCAGGAAATGGAAGAGAGCCCGCTTGCATCCCTCTGTTTGAAAGAAGAGCAGCTACACTGCAGTCTTGAGGACTGGAAACCCTGGGTCTTCAGAGAAGAAAGGACCACAGGAACCCCCCAAAAAGACTTGGTCGATTTTACACCCCAGCGTTTAAGCACTGCTCCCCCCGCTGAAGGTCTCGCGCCTCCAAAGGCCTCCTTCGAACGCCACTCGTCACGCTTGTCACGCTCGTCACCCAGTGAACGCCAGGGGGGTTTGACCAGAAGCGAGGCCAAGGTAAATCCGGCCGCCAGCGCAAGCAGCAAAATGCCTCCAGCGCAAGCAGAGGATGGCGTTTCTTTCATCTTGCATTGCAAATTGTTCTTTTGATCAGTTGACTAACATGAAAGCCGCTAACCATTAAACTCCATGAAAGCTGTAAACCATGCACACAGTGAGAACTTGGTGCATCCCAACGGAACACAACGCCCCCCTGTCTGGAGGACTTCTTCTAAATGGTCTTTCCATGCGAATAACGGATCTATCCGTCGCATATGGTCGGCCATGGCGCGCAAGTGACTTCTACTCACACAGAGAGGTCCTTCAAGGTCGCCCCCACTGAGACTGGGGAGCGACCGGGGAGCGCCGGGAGGCGCCGAGTTGCCAAGTTTATCTCAAAGAATGGGAGACTTGCTCAGCGAAAGACTGGGTCGAGGGGCCTAACAGTAAGGACTTAATTTGGAACGGGCGAAGATATTGAACGGTCTTATAGTCTGATCCTTGTGCCAGGTTCTTCCAAATAAGTTGTGGCTGGAGACCACACAAAGATCCTTAACGACTCAACGATTCATTCCGACACAGCCCTTTTAAGTACGGAAGTCCACATCTCGTCTCGTGCCTCCCTGAAGAAATGCGTTTCAACAAACTTAATCGGATCCACCTATAGTGGCGTGCAGGATCGTCAACATTGGTCCCGCCTTTCCCAAGTTTCCATTCATCTTGTGACACGTCATCTTCTTCACCAGCCTCTTCATCAAGAATCAGCGCCTAGCCGAGGCAGCCAATTCGCTTCAGTAGAAAGTAAAGTATTATATATATATGGACGCCCCCCTCCCATGATCTACCTACAGCTGCTTTCTGTGGGCCTGCCCATACAGAAGCATTGTTTTTGACCTTCAGAAATCAGTGCTTCTCATTAGCTGACGACTACAAATGCATGTTCAAAAAGACCTGCTGTTTTTAAAGAGGGCGGGGGACTGTGGGTGTCCCATTTTTTCTAATTTAACGGTTTTTTAATGAGCTCATCAGCTCATCTCAACAAACAACTCAACAGACCTGATTGTTCAAAAAAAATTATCATAAACAAAGTCACAAAAAGGACAAGGTCTATTCATACAATTCATAATTCATACAAAAATGTTTGCGGTTATTTTGTTAATTTATTTTGTTCACGACAAAACCCCCCAAAAAGAACAAGATTGATTCATGGAACGTATAGATTTGAAGATTGTCCTCTGAATAACTATGTCACAAATATATATATATATGAATATATTGCATTTTTTTGACAAAGATGCTTTTGGATCAGATGTTTGTCAGATGACCGGGCGCCAAATGCTTTGCAACAAACTGAATACTTTAAAATTGGCGATGGTAAAAGTACTGATTGTTGGACTACTGGAGGAGTAGGTCAAGAGATGCAGTTGAACTATATTTCTAAATAGCGGTGTAAGGATTTGCAATACTGTTGCTGGTTATTTAGCAATCAATGGATGAAGGAATGGAACAGATATACAAACTATCAATGGTGCTAGTCAAATATTTCCTGCGGATCGCGAGGGGGGGCCAGGTGGGCCCCAGCCAGGTGGGGGGGGTCGGCCAAGAACATTGCTGAATGTCTGTGTTTTCACTAAATCTTTAGTTCCTTTAAACCGCGCTGATATCGTGTTTTCGGGATGCCCGTGGTCCTCTGTTCTGGAGGTTTTTAAAAGGACATTTATATAGTAACCTATAAATGTAAACGTGCCAAAAATATCCAATTGTTGATCAACAATACTTTTCGGGAACTGTTGTTTTTTGGTGTTTTTTCTTTTGGTTATGTGTTGTGTTTTTTGTTCGCATATGGGTTCTAGTCTCAGATTGACAAAAAAATATGTCCATTATGTGTTTCTTTTAGTTCAAAAAACACAAATAGAGGAAGTATATATTAAAGAAATACAAACTAAAAAACATAAAAACACAAAACAAAACCGAAAAACGAAAATGTTTGTCTGAAACCAAACTTCGCGGAAAAAAACAATGTATATATATATATATTAATATGTATGTATAAGATGTGATTTTTTGTTGTGTTTTTTGTGTTGTTGTTGTTTGTTTTTGGTTTGTGGTTTTCGGTACAACTTGTCTAAAAATAGTAGGCACTTAGCAAGTTTAGATATATGTTATAAAAAGTCCTAAAAAACAGCAGGTTTTTAGCACCAATCCTGTTGAATTCTAAAGATTGTCGTTTACAGTTTTGATTGCAATTAATTTCCATTCAAATTCCTTTTAAATCCTATTGATTTCATATTAATCTATTTACAGTCATCAGTTTGGGTTAGCCCAGTACACTAGAAATCCTGAAAAATACAACTTAAGCCCCTACAATAGTGTCTGCCCTGTTTGGCTCAAATAGAATGTCCCCTACAATCACATCTACGCGTTTCATTGATCATCATCCTTGTTTATGAATTCCCTTTGAACAAATACCTTGTTTCTATTGATTAACTATTGAATTCCCTTCCTCTTGGTTGCTGCTTAAACTATTTAATAAATGTATTTAATTCCATGATTATATCGTATCAAATTAGTTTTGAAAAATCCACAAAGGGGATAGCCCAGTACACTGCAAACCTTGAAGGAGAACACCCACTACATTAATCTCTGTCCCTTTTCGTTTTGATGAATAAAACCCGCTGGATTAATGCCTACATTTGTTTCATTGTTCGATGATATTACCTTCTCAAATGTTGTCTACACTTTGCTCTGGTATGACTTTTGAACAAATACATCTCTGCCATGATGTCTATGCTTGTCATTTGTCTTTTGTATTTCTGAATTCTCTTTTTGAAAACTCCTTGTGTCAACACCTTGTAGTTTTTATTGGTTGCCTATTGAATTCCTTTTGGTTCTTGTTGATTATTCGCTTTGATGTTAGTTGATTACCTTTCGTGTTTGCTTGCTATTTTCTTGCTCAATCCCGTGTTCAATTATATCAAACTATTGCAAAATGTTCTAGTCCACAAGGGGTTAGCCCATCACACTAGAAACCGAACCATAAAGCAAAATGTTACCCCCTACAATCGTGCCTGCCCTGTTCGGCTTCAATTAAAACATCCGCTGGGCTGTTCATGTTTCATCTTTATGTGTGAATTCTCTTTTGGAACGATTCTGGTTGATTTTATTGATTACCTATTGAATTCCTTTTGTTTTTTGCTTGGTATCCTTTTTGCATCATGGGGTAAAAAGCACTCTTGTTTTGACATGAGCACATGATCGACATGATCACTTGGAATCACTTGGACATGACCACTGTCCACCAAAGACCCTTCTTAGCAGCAGAAAATAGGCGCGCAGCTCCTGCTAACGGAGGTTATGAGCCTAAACTGCACAGGTGGCTTGTGGCTGTAGCAAGTCCACCTCACAGTTGTGAGTTGTTGGTCCCCGTGGCCAACAGCTTGAAGAGGAAGTACGCCTTCGAAACGCTCGACCTGAGGACCTGCCAATGGTAGACCGAGGTGCATCTTCGGAAGAACTCCAATCAGCTGGCCATGGAGACCTCTTGGACCTCGATGCAGGAGAAGAGGAGACCTTGGAAGCTGACAGCTGACAGCATGATCAACGGCGAGCAGAGCATGGATGGCGCGCTCGAACCGAAGGACATCGAGGGCGAGGCAAGCCGAGATCGGGGTGATCATTGGACCCAAGTTGCAAGAGACAGTGTCCAACAAGGCATCGGAAAACGACCTCATGCTGAAAGTTTGGGGGCAGAACCGCAACATGGACATCGTGAACGACAAGGTCAACACCGTACTACATGATCATGGTGGGCTGATGCCTGACGGAGGGAAGAACCTTCATCCAGGTGTATGTGGTGGCGGGGTGACCCGACATGACCGTGCCCTACCTTGTGACCTATTTCAGTGTGATTGTGGAGACGGCTGGAGCCGACATGATCGAGCCCTACACATGGGCGGTGGGAAGTCTGATCCCACACATCCCAAGAGTGACCAGACAAGTTGGGGGGTGATCTCTGAGGTGCGACTTCAGCGGCTGGAGCGAGAGTTGCTGGAGCTGAAGGGCAAGTTGCATGGCCAAGAACTGCGACATCAAAAGCACTGTGCATCCTTGTGGCAACAGGCCAATGAACTGTGGGGTAACGGCACAAAGAAAGACATTGAGGAGAACAACATAACACCTCCATGCCTCCGCCACCAGGGCCTAGTCCTCCTGAGGAGAACCGATCCAGAAAGCTGACCTGGGAACTGTGTCAGTTGCGTTGCCGCGACTACCTGATGAAGGCTCTCATCAAGCGGCATTGAAGTGTGGGGATTGGACTCCAATGGTTCTTGTGAGCTTCTTTGCTGGCTCGTGGTGGAATCAACTGATGGAGCATGTGGCTGGCGTCAGATGCTTTGACGAGGCTCACTGTCGAGATTGAGGTGAAGCCCAACGCTTCAAGGCTGGAGAGTTGAGTAGCATCTACGCTCCTGCCCCTTCCATCCTCATTGAAGGCAAGAAGTTATTGCGGCTCGCAAACTCACGGCAGGCGCAATCATGCTTGAGGTACTGAAGAAGTACCAACCTGGAGGCCTGTCTGAGAAGAGCTCGCTCCTCAAGAGCCTGCAGTCACCAGCGCCAGCAACCAATGCCACGGACGCCATAGAGAAACTCCGTGCGTGGCACAGAAACATCACCCGTGCGGGAGAGCTTGGCGTCACCCTTCCTGATCCAGTCCTGCAAGCGCATGCATTGGACGCTGTTGTCAAAACAGTCCTAACGCAGGAAGCGCAGGTATCGTTTCGCGTCCAAACATGGAAACATCAGCAGGGGCTGGACGTAAAGCCCACTCAAAGCATCGTGAATCAGTTCTCACTCCTGTAGCAAGCAGAGATGACAACCATCTCATTGACAAAGGATGGCAGTGATGTGAAGGTGAAACAATTGCAAACCCCATCGACTCAGCCGCCCACGGTGGGAACAAAACCATGTAAGTTTTGGGCAACATCTTCAGGCCGCTCACGTGGCGCTCGGTGCAAGTTTGGCCATTCCTGGGAGGGGGTGGAAGACAAGACATCGAGGTGTTGGGAGTGTTCAAGCCTGGAGCATCGAAAAAATGCCTGCCCGGGGTGGACAAAGCTGACAAGGTGGAGGAGATGGCAAGAAAGAAAATCTCAGGAGAACCCGAAGGGCAAGTCCAAGGGCACTGGAGGCAAAGGCAAACCTCAGATCAACCACCTGCAATGCAAGGTGGGGAGGGAGGGAGCATCTGTGGAAAAAGGCAATGGAGGTGGAACCTCAGAACCTCAACCCTGAAGAGCTCTACCAGTTCGACGAGCACTACGGAGGCTTCGGATGGGGGAGCAGGAGGAACTGAAAAGCAACTCCTGGTGGTCACTTCACTGCTTCGATCACTTCGTGCTCCTCAACCAGCAATTCGGGCACTGATTGCGAAAGTCAATCATGGGGCACAGGGAGTGCTGCTGGACTCAGGCGCAACACACATCTTGAGGGCTCCTCGTTCTGAAGGAGAATGGATGGGTGCTCATGAAACCATCGTGCGGACTGCAACACGAAAGTGTGTCTTGAAACAGACTGAAAGTGGAGTGCTCCTGTCGAAGGATGAAGTGGCGCCCATCATTCCACTTGGAGAAGTCGTGGGGCAAGGTGGCACCATCGATTGGAAACCTGGGCAGTGTCGTCTGAGGCATCCTCAAGCGGGCACTCTGAAAGTCAACGTGGTGGCCAACTGTCCCTACATCTCACTGGAAGATGGGGAGGCTGTTGGTTGCAATGGCAGCTCAACATGGAGACATCACATCGGCGTTCTTGCAGGCACCGAAACGATCAACTGCCCACAAGGTGACACTCATCAAGCCTCCTCATGTGGTGACGCAACTAGGTATAGTTCCTGAAGCGTGTCTGGTGCTTTGTATGGGCTGAGAGAGTCACCAGAAGACTGGTCACATCACCGAAACCTGATCAAGCTGCAGGACGCAGTGTGGTTGTGCAACGGTGGTGAGCGTCACTTGGAACAGTCTGCCGAGAGCAACATTTGGTACATCCTGGACAAGGAGGACAACATCCAGGGATATGTTGCAACATACGTAGACGACATCATCTCTGTTGGCCCGGAGCTTGAGATCAATGCGGCATTGCAGTGTGTTGAGACCTTGTGGAAATGTTCGACGCGTGAGGTTCTCTCCAAGCAGGGTGATCGATTGAAATTCTGTGGCTTTCAGATTGAGAGGACAGGCAATGGATACCACCTCGACCAGAAGGAGTACATCTTGGATTTGTGCTCAAAGAAGGGCGTGGTGGAGTGCGTGAAGTGGAAGGGAGTTGCATTCAATGATGGAGAAGATGAACAACTTGACATCCCAACCCTTCGAGAGGCACAAGGTTTAGTGGGGGAATTACAATGGCTTTCGGGGAGCACACGGCCTGACATCTCCCACGCAACAGGTGTCCTTAGTCGGCAGATGCATCGCAAACCGGCAGAGGTTGCACTGCAAGCCAAGATCATCTTGGGCTACTTGAAAGCAACAGCGGACTGGGGGCTACACTAAGAAAAGTGTGATGGTGCAAATTCATTTGGGGACATGGGTGAGTTGAAGTTTCCCAAGGGCTTGAACCATGTGGAAGCCTACTCCGATGCCTCCTATGCCCCCATTGGTGAGCAGTACAAGTCTGCGCAAGGCACAATCATTGCGGTGGCTGGGTGTGCAGTACTCTGGTCGTCTTCGAGGCAGCCATTTGTCACTGGATCCACGGCAGAAGCAGAGCTCTTGAGCTACATGGAATGCCATCAACAGGCAGAAGGAGTGGCAGCACTGCTTGAATGCTTGACAAGGTCTGAAGTGCAGAGGTGCATCTATGGTGACAATCGCAGTGCTTTGAGTCTCTGCACGGGCGACGTTGGTTCTTGGAGAACACGCCATTTGCGCCTTCGCGCAGCTGGCCTGAGATCTGCGGTGGCATGTCCGTCGAGTGGCTAGGCAGTGCATCATGTGACAGGAACTGAGCTTCCTGCGGGTGGCTCGATTCAGGGCGCGGCCTTCGAAACATTTTGCGCGCAGGTGGGCGTGAAGTCACCGAAGATCAAGATGGTCAAAACATTGCAGACCAGGGAGCGTGACCAAGAAGATGATGGCCAGATCCTGAAAGCGGATTGGCGGTGATCGTTGCAGCGCTGATCTTTGTGCGTCCGGTGAAGCTGACGACAGCATTGGATGTAGCTGCAGCGTGGTTGATGATCCTTGGCGCGACACTTCTGAGAAAGATTGGAAAAAGATGGGGGAAGGAAGATGAACTCTAAAGGGCACGAAATCCACTGTGAGGGCCCAAGATGAACCCACAGTGAAAGAAGAAAAGTCAAGATCAGGAAGGGCCCAAAATGAACCTCCTGCTGGGGACCACCCTCTCGACCTTAGCCCAACGGGCTCCCAGATGGCTGCATCACGTAGCAGGCCACCGTGTGCCATGGTGAAGATGCTGAGAGCTGAGCGACCACGTGCTCGACCAAGTGAGCCATGGTGGCATCCACCGTATCACACGCCGCCGGCGGGATCCTCAGGTCGTTGGCTGATAGTGGAGAACTTCGTGGTGCGTGTACACTGCAAATTTAGATATCAGCGGTGTCATCCAATCCACAGCTCCTATCCGCTTCGAGATGAACAAGTGCTGACTGGTCGTCGAGTCACGATCAAGTACATTGCTGGTGAGCAGCCTGGACGACCCTCGACAACAAAGTCGAGGGCCGCTGGATTGGCTACACCTTCTTGGAGCTCAGAGATCTTGCCAGAGATGCTGAGGTGGCAAGCTACTATGTGGGTGAACGCCGAATTGGTGAGTGGGCTCGAAGGACGGAAACGCTGCCACCACATCTCCATGTGCCCAAGGACATGAGAACTGTCGAAGCTGCTCAGGTCAGGGCACAGAGAATGGAACGAGCGGCAGTGGGGAACAAGCTCGATGGCGGCACCTCCGAAGACTCCGAGCGTGTGGCCTCCTGTGAGATCTACTGCAAAGGCATCAACAGCGCTGGCCTGCCCAAGATCTTCCGCGACTGGAACTGTCGCTTGTGCTGAGTGCCACTGACAATAGCACGCCGTGCTATGTGGCCACGGCCACTACTGGAGCAGCTGCTGGTGGAGAAGACTCAGGCAGTGGCACTATCTCATCGACTTTGCCAACGGCAACGACGGACTTTTCCACCCCTGACTCCACTCTGGCTCAGGACGGAAGCCATGTGAGTCATCAAAGCTCGAGCAGCGGCATGGGCTATGCAAAAGGTGGAGCAGCAGATCGGGGCCGCATTGCAGCGGGAAGCCAGATGTTCACAGCAGGACGTCCTGGGGGGCTAGGCCAAGAGGCAACGAATGCTCTTCAGTCTCTGGCTGAAGCTGATGAACCACCCGCACCGCTGGGTATGCCTCAGCAAGAGTGGGATGAGCTGAGGATTGGACCACGTAATGTTCGTGTGACGGCATCCGACTTCGATAGCGATGAAAGCTATGAGGTCTGTGACCTCTGAAGGGTCTTGAGCTTTTGCCTGAAAAGGTTTTTCTGTGTTGCAGCAAAGCTGCAAGGGGGATGCATTATGGGGACATCCTATGTAAAAAGCGCCTTCTCTAGGAAAGCTAAAGACCTGCTACTGGACCTGTTTGGCAATGCTACCCTTCCTTCAGACACCTTTTCCTTCCACCTTTCAGCAAAAATATCGATATAGTATGATATAATGCAATTGGTCAGAGTAAAAAAACACACAGCGAGTCGATGCCACTTCGTACAAGTTATGCGTCTCCTAACCCGACGGTTTTGGGACCCGAAAAAGATCGAGGGCCGATAGTTCCAACCTCCCCCAACTGCTGGCAGCCTGCGTTTTAACTTTGATCCCCACAGAACCCGCCTGAAAACTTGAAAAAGAAACGGCATGGCCTAAGGAAGGTGTTTTGTTGATGCCGCGGAAGGGCAACAAGAAGTGTTGTTTCGTGAAATCGGATGGAAGGACAAAAAGGACATCTACTCCGAAGATCGGACGAGGCCGTGTCACTCATGCTGTAAATGTCACCTTGTCATTGGCCAAACACAACCCACCGTGACCCCATCCTCAGAACACAACTGAAATGCCCCAACCCCACCTTGTTTTTTTTCCTCCTTGAGCGCTTCTTGCTGAGCTTTGCATGCATGGCACATGGCCACAAACACACCACAAGTGAAGAAGTACCGTTCTACTGTGGGTGTGCGTTTTGTATGCAAAAGTGGCAAATGAACAGATGGACAGATGGAGGGGTTGCAAGAGTTAAAACTGAACGTTAAAGGAACTGCCAGCACAGTGTCTCCTCAAACTCCAGCATGTTCACGGCCATCGACTAGTCTTTTTGGTGTTTTGTTTCACAAATTGTTTTTACAAGCTGCGGGTTTTGTTCATGCTGGATGACCGAACTACAATCCATGCTGAGTCCTGCCAATACCGAAGTCAATGTTGTAGACTCTTGATCGATAAAATCCTGCATATGAAGAGGTCAAATGCATTCGAGATCGTTGAAAGGCACTTGAGCATCAAAATTCGGGAATCTCAAGTGCAGGCCAGAGGATTAGAGCTATCTGAACCACTCATCAAGCTCTGAATATTCCGCTGCAGCTGCTCTGAAAGGAGCACGGTTTTTTCTTTTCTTGTTTGAGGCCTCCTTACTCAGCTCACATGGCCCGCCTCCGAGCTCGGAGCCAACACCAATGCCTCTAAGAATATCACCTGCCCTCTTCAGTGTCCCATGAAGGACCTATACAATGCTGGGAGTGTTGCTTTGGGTCAAGGACAAGGACATAAAATATATAATCATGAATCATAACCCCTGGGAGTTTGCAAATCCGCTGTGCTCTGTTCTTTCCGTCCATCCACTCCCCTCTCCTGAAAAATCCAACCTCGGGAAACATCCATGAAGCGACCAAAAAGAAGTTGCACGTTGGAGCATGTTCGAGCTCGGCGCTCCGACACCTCCGGCTCCCGAGGTCGGGTGTTGAGGTCTGCTGTTGTGCCTCTTCCATTCGGAAGAGGTCGCTCCGACACATCCGATTTGGAGCGACCCTGCGACCCTGCAAATCGAAGAGACCCGGTGCTTCCTCCAGCCAATCTGCAGCGTCGGGGGTCTCCGTTTTCTTTCGTCAGAAATGCGTTGGATAATCTTTAGTAGTCATAAGTATACATAGATAGTACTATATGTATAATCATGCAAATAGCCGCTTGTGGCTTGCAAGTGTCTTGCAGGGCAAGAGCGAAGCAAATGTCAACACCAGTGAAATCAACAGTTGCACAGAAGCAGTACACTCTGACTCACTAACATGGAAGTGGATGGCATGGCCCCTTGGAAGACCATGCTCCTCTACAGTGGGGACACCACGAAGAGGATTGGACTGTGAGGCTTCGTTTGCAAAATAACCTAGCCTGAGCGCAAACAAGTGTGGGACATCATGAACACACAAGATGGTGCCACTCATGGCCCTGCTTAAAGGGACCCAGTTCCTCTCCCCTTGGATCTATGGAGCTCTAAAAAGACTCTTTACTAACAGATCCTGAAATCTAAGTCTTACTTTCTCAAAGGTGTGTCTGACGATTCCAGGTGAGTTATTTAACCAATCCCGAAGCAGTATCTAACTGACTCAACACAATCAAATGCTTGCAATCTACGACATAGCTTTGTCAGTGCTTCATCTTCCCACCCGTCACGTGTCTAATAGACTAGTTGATGACTTAAATCGTTTTCCAACTGAGGACATCCGACCACGACATCCGAACAAATTGTTAAACGCACAGACACATTCCAATACCAACTGCGCGGTAGGTGATCCATGATCCATGTTCCCCTTCCACTCTGGTGATGTTTGTGGCGCCACCCTGCATGTTCCGATGTTGTCGTGCGCTGGTGTGCCAAAATTCGTTTTTCCAAGTCCCAACAAATTTCGGCGCCACCGACACGAAGCCACTTGGACCATATATGGCCTGAAGCAACCAAGGTGCATGGTACCAGATCAACCCCCCTATGATTCCCGAAAGGTCATTGACTACACCCGTCTTACCAGTGCCGAAGGTTCGGCGAAGTGTCTGTCTAAACGGTCGATGAGTTCAAGGCGGTCAATGTACGGAAAAAATTATTCTCTGTCTTCCCGCGGAGCGGGGAAATCGAAGGGTGGTCGTCCAATCCACTGGTTCTAAAAAAAGTGGGATCCGATTATCAGCCCTAACGAACAAGCGATCCGTCTTAGTGTACCGCAACAAGCACACGACCCAGCCCTTAGAAAACGATTCTTCCCTTAGTCCCTGTTGGCAGCGAAACCATGTGCAAAACCTAAGCCCAACGTGGCCACGTCATAAGGTCGCCAAATTGGCCTAAATCGGCCAGGTGGGCTCTCACAATTGCGTTCTCTCCAAACCCGACAAAGAGCTATTTAGCTAGGATTCTGCCCTAGCTGGCTTGAGTCGAGCTGTGCAGATGGAGAGTGATCTATTGAAGAGCATTCTGGAGCGCAACTGTCCTCCACAGATTTCAGCCATTAAAGATGCGGCTTAGAGCAAGTGACTTGTACCGGCTGAGTCAGATTGCTCAACTGCTGGATGACACCTTGTGTCGGTGGTGAGTTCATGCGACTTTCTGCTCGGGCAACAGCTGTCAAGAGTACAGACTACAGAATACATGTTCCTACGAAGCGCATCTCAACTAGCACAAAAGCAGGCTAACCGAATCTAACTGACAAGTTTAAGTTAAACATTAGTTACACGATGTTATTTTGTGGCTAAGTGCTGCCTGACACATGACACATGCTACGGTAAATGATCCGGGAGCTGCTCCAAAACTTGCACCTGCGCAGGAGACACTCCAGGACCACTTATTGCCCTGTCTGACGATGCTGTCAGCTTTGTAAATCGGCGTGCCCCCAACTGTGGTGAGCGGCTTGTGTCGCCGACACCAATTACGACAAAATTTCTTGCCTCTAATGGTCCTCTCAACACCTCGAATCCTATTCCCTGTGTCCTGTGCCAAGAGGGTGCCGCCACCCACAGGGGAACGCGCTAGCGGTTCCCTGGCAGATAAAGAGGACGCTACCACTGACATTTACCTCCACGAGGAAACCGAACAGTCAGGGACAATGGACGCCGATCTCACCCTACTCTCTGAGCAAAGAGCAATGCAGGTAGTGCATCGTTTCCAGAAGCTATCCATGCTCGCACTTGAGCAGCCAGATGAACAACTAGATGAACAACCAGATGCTGCCGCCTGTTGCGCCTCCAACCAGCCTGTATGCCATGCTACCAGGAGTGGCCACTTGCGCGCCTGAGTGTCCAGCTGCGACGCAATCGGCCACGCAGCCTAGGCAACCTTCAGGGCCAGGGTGTGTCGCTGTGGCCAAGGTGTGATTCCTGGGTGGCTCCCGGGCTGGGCTGCCACGTACGGTGCTAGCAGCCGAGGCCTACTTCTTCTTTTCTAGGCTTCCGAAGGCAACGGCCGCCCTCAAACCCCTGGCCGCAAACCTGCAACGCAGCCTTGCCTGGCAAAGCTGCTGCGTGTCACTCTTTTGGCTGCTTTGTTTTTTTCTATTTCTTCGTTTCGCGCTTGTACTGTCCAACTTGCCAGCTGTGTTCCGGGCATGGCTTTCCCGTTGGCGTGGTGTATCTGCTTCGAATGCGCCCAAACAATTGCGATGACCGGACCACAGTGTGGCAAGCCGGGCATTTGTGCGGATGCTACCGTGTCTTTGCGCTGACTGCGCCTTCTTTAACATAGGCGGGAGGCGCCTGAGCCACCGCAGGGTGCAACCTTGGCATTAGCATCTCCACCTTTGTGGGCTTTAGCGCAGGCTTTTTTTCCACGAGTACGGACGCCGTGTGGGCGGAGTGCCCAGGTCATCATTGAAAGGAAAGGAAACACTACATGATGAGGGGGAAAAGAACACAAGCAACCCCAAAACCAAACCAAAGCCCACCAAGAAACCAAACCAGCAAACCAAAACACCACCAAGGGCCAGAGGCCGGTTCCCCCTCATCTATAAGTGTTTCCTCTGTACGAAGGTGAGACAAATGAAATAGCAGAAACTAACGGTGTACTAACTATGGGCCTGAATTCACTACGAAAGTCGGTCGGCGAGGTCAGCGCAAGAGCGGAGTGCAGCGGAGCCAATCAAAGGGGCTTCGCCCCACCCACAAAACTGTGACCAGGAGGGTCACTGCATCGTGTGGCGAAAGTGAAAGTAGGGTGCTTTGCAGGAGCTGCGTTGTTTGTTGTCAGCCGGTCTGATCCTTGCCCAGGGGATTCAGTTGTTGCTCTGCCAAAAATGCCGTGGGAAAGGCCCATCTCGTTGCACAACCCCTTCAACTGATTGCACGAACGAGACGAGAGGCAAATCGATGGTCAGACAGTGGAGGCAGAGGCAAACGAATGGCGCTTGCTGACGAGGGTGATGCCATCCCCCCCCGAAGGGAGGTCACCTTTGCACCCCTTAGCATTCAAGGAGTGCCAAACTCTCTGTTCCAGAAAGAAAGAGAGGTGCTAAAATGCGAGCATTCTCCTGTCGCACGCAAGGCCCGTGTGAAACCAGTGAAACGTCGACCTATCCTAGCATGGTACTTGTGCCTCTTTGTACAGCAATGGTCATGGCGTGGCTGCTGCAAGGAGAACTAAGGTTCTTCCTGGCAACCTTCCATTACCATTCTCTACCACCCGCCTCTTAGGAGCGAAAGCTAAGGCTCTCATTCCTGCAGGCTCACTGACCTTTTGATGGTGAGTCCGAAATGATGGCTTTGCCTGAGCTTTTTGGGCCTGGCCCGCAAAATCGAGACAGGAGAATAGCAGTCCATTCCCACTGTCGTCAGAGTGTGGCCAGTCTAGCATATGGCTTCGTGGAAGTCTTCTCTCCATTGGTCGCTGGTATTTAGCGGCAGGAATCGGAGCCATTGGGGCTTGTCCAATTGCTCGCATTTGTCAAAAGCATTGCCCCGGGCGTAGGTACCTCGCCATGTTGTGCTTTTCCCTTTTTTACGAACTGTTCGAAGCTGCGTGCAGCCTGCAAAAGCACGCCTCGCGATGTAAAGTAGGGATGATGGGATGCAGACTTCTTGCAGCGAGGTACATTTGAGAAAGGCCTCTTGCTCAATGATTCGTAAATTCTGGGGAAGACTGAGTTGTCGTAGCTGTGAGCAGTGCGCGAAAGTTGAGCCCAAAAGTTCATTGACACGCGTTTGGGACAAATCCACAGTTTGCGGCTGCTGGCAGCTCACGCACGCGGCCGTCCCTATCCTGTTAAAATCTGACGGCAGATAGAGTGCGACAATGCCTGCTTCCAGGAAGCAGCAGTCAGGCAGACTTCGGTTCAGATATGTAGGACCGTGCCCTTCCTTACCCAAGTCGAGGCGCTGTAGGGCCGTGCATCCTTGAAACACACGGGGCCGTAATTGTGCTTGGGGGGCGAGTATATTGCTAGGGCACTGCGTCACTCCTATTTGTGTTAGGGAGCAACACTCCTCAAAGACCTTAGCGCCGAAATGTTGGCAGCCAGGGGCAATCACTACTCGTAAGATTCGGCAGCGGCTGAAGGCACCATGCAGCAGGCTGACTACCGTGTCTGGCAGGTGGACCACTTGCAGCTGTCGACAACTTCTCCATGCAGCTTCCCCTACAATCCGCATCCCGGTTCAGCTAGGACATGACGGACTTCCGTGTGAAAGGAGAAGGCTTGCGGTGGGATTTTATCACTCCTACCACGTGGCACTCTGATCGCCTTGGCTTCCCCTTTGAGTTGCCCTTTGTGTGCTGCTTCTACAAAGCATGGCCGCGCAATCACATAGTAGCAATGTTTGGCTCTCAGTTTGCTCTGTATGGGGTCTGCTAGGACTTGGTGGGTGTCTATTTGCACAAATTGCAACTCACACCCGAGGGTGCTACTGCATCCCAAATAGGGGAGCTCTGCTAATACAGCATTTTCAAAACCCCGAAAGTCGGTATGTACATTCAGATCTACTTCAATGGGCAGCTTCTCTCCTGCCAGCGTAAGGAAGGCGCAGGTTTGTGCCACCATCCCCTCTTCACTGCAGCGAGGGCTGGGCCTAGGCGTATCAGCTGGCATGCTCCCTCTTGCCAGTCACTAGCTTGAGCCATTAGAGTTGCCGGGTAGGTATGTGTAGTTTCAACCAGCCCTAGCGCAGAGCGTCAGTTGCCATCCACTCCCTTGGCTTATAGAATGCATGTACCTATGGATTGCACAGTGCACAGGGGCGAAGGTTGACCTGGCCGGACCCGAGCTAAGGCTCGCACCCAGACAAGATGGATTGCGGGAAGACCACAGACTGTTACATTTAGACAGGGTTACTTCAGGCTAAACCAGAGACATATCCCGTGTCCGGAATCATGTGTAGCCATGGCGGCCATCTCATGTCTGGGCATATGGCGAAAGCATTTTCTTCGGCGTAAACCCCTCGCCATTTGCGCCGGCCTGGCAACTTGACCAGCCTCTTGAAAGCAGTGCAGTCCAAGAAAGCTCGACTCGCTATATATTTGAGTGAGGGTGGTATAGCAAGTTCTGGTAGGGCCGCACAGTTCATGAAGGCCTTGACTCGTATCGTATGGAGTGTCCTCGGGAGACGAACTTCTTTGAGGCTCGTGCAGTGGACAAAGGAAAATTCTTGTATTTCTTCTATTTGTGTGTTAGAAAGATCCACATTCTTGAGCAGGTGACAATTGTCACAAGCATGCGCTCCTATGACTGTAAAGCCCTGCGTTAGTGTTAATGTGGTGATCCCTGTAGAGCTGAGGCAACCTAGAGCCAATTCGCTGGCAGTGGATTGCGACGGCAGCTCGCTTCGGGAGGGAGTCTCTCGCAGGGCAAAATCGGCAAGGTTGATGCAGCCTCGAAAGAGGTAATGCCCAAACTTGGTGGAGCTGCTAAACTGGTTGGCAATTCCTTCAGTGGTATAAACCCACTGCAGTGAACAGCACTCATCAAAAGCTTTATAGCCAAACTCTCGGCAACCAGGGGCAGTGACACTGTTAAGCAGTTTACAGCTTCAAAATGCGTTGTCAGAAATGCTAACGACTGTTAACGGCAGTTTGACAATTCGGAGCTGTCGGCATGAGTGCCATGCTTCTGGGCCAATAAGGCTAATGCCTGACTCTACGCTGACATGACGTAGGCGTGGCACTCCTGCGAAAGCCCCTTCAGGGACCGCGCTTTCTGGATTCATGGGGACATGGACAGCAAGCGGAACTTTGTGGATAGGATACCCTTCTAGGAGTTCCTGCGAGGGCAGGACTTCGCTGCAATCCTTAAAAATTATGCAGTATTCCATACTCTGTTGCAGTCTGTCCCAAATCGGGTCCTCTAAATAGGTCTGTGTGGCCAGATGCAAAAATTCGATCGAACACCCGAACACTTTGAGGTCAGTCACTGAGACCAGGTGATCCATAACGTGATCCTCCAGGTCCGCAAATCTGTCGAACTTTGCAATGCTGAGAGAGACATTGAACGTCACGCCCGACAGGGTAGTTAACACCAAGCGGCAGTCCATCACCGGCTCTCTTTCAGGGGGGGTGCTGGCTCCGGAAGATTCGGCAGGCTCCATAGAGGATGACCTAACGTCGGTATTTGAACCAATGTCTGCCAACTGTGTGTAAGTAGGTTAATTTTACTTCACCGGACAGCTGCTGCGACATGGGTCCTAACTCTCCGAGCCAGAAAGGCAGCACGAGGGACGGATGCTTACCCAGGACTGGTGCTAAGGCGCCCGCCATGGTTCCTTAATGAACTGTTTGTAGGTCAGGGGAATTCCGTATAGAGCTCCTCATCAAAGGCGTCTGAATCTGGTCCTTCTGTGGGCAGCAGCTCCACCCATGACGGTTGCTCAAAATTATCACACAGCAAAAAAGCATTGTGTTCTGCTTGTACGTGTCGGTCAGTCTCCCCCAGGTCAAGGGGAGTAAAACATCTTAATTGCTCGCACCCACAAAAGGCTCGAGTGCCTATTTCCTGGAGCTCGGTCGGAATGACCACCTCTTGGAAGCGCAATGCTGCTGAGGAAAGCTTCTTTACCGATTTGCGTTAAGCGTGGCGGCAGCCAAATATGGGTCATGGCCACGCATTGGGCGAAGGTAGATTTGAGAAGGGCCGTGATATCTGTGCACATGAGGTTGACTTCCACGAGTCGCTTGCAGTTTTCACAAGCCCGCGGGCCAATGTTGTGAAAGTCACTTGGGAGGCAGAGGGTTTCAAGACCCGCCCCGCAAAATGCACCTTCAGGCAGCGCTCTTGCCTTGTTAGTTTGGTCCATTGCAAAGGTGATGGATGTAAGCGTGAGGCAGCTCTCGAAAGCATATCGACCCAGCTGTGCTCCTGGTGCCAGGACATTGCTGTCTTCTGCCGCTTGGCTGACACCGATTCTGCTGAGAGAGCAGCACTCCGCAAACACTCTTCGACTGAACTGAACACAGCCTGGGGCCACCACCTCCCGAAGGGCATAGCAGCCTTGGAAAGCTCCATCTTCTAAGCTTACAACTGAGGAGGGGAGCTTGACGATCTGCAGCTGCTGACACCCCTGCCAGGCCGCAAATCCTACGTGCTGGATTCCTTCAGCAATTTCCACATGCCGGAGCATAGGTGCTGCATAGAAAGCTCTGTCAGCAATTTCTCTGCGTGGATTGACAGGAACTCGCACTGCTTTGGGGTAGTTCTCTTTATCACCTTCTTGGAATTGCCAGATAGAGTGGCCCTCTACTATGCAGGGCCGAACCACAATCTGCAGCTTCCTTTGTTGCAGTAGTGCTGTGTGGAAAGCTGCTGGCAAGGGTAGCTGAGTAGTAAAATCGATGAGGTCAACCTCGCAGCCAAAAACATCAATGTCAGACACGGTTGGCCCCCTGCCTGTATGCCCAGCAGAGCATCACCAAGGTAAGGCGAGGCGCTTACGCCTCGTCTTAGCCACACTGTCGCGTTTGACAAAGGCAGAAATATCCAGCCTGCAGGATGGGCCATATCTCCCGGGAGGCACGACCGAGCATGGGCTTGTCTATGGATATGCGGTCGATGCGATGCCCACGCCGGAATGGCTTGTCAACAACAGCCCGAACATTGGCGGCTCCTCCACAATAGCACCGGCCGTGGCCAACGGTGCAGTGTAGGATGCTCCCAACGGTACCAACCAACTTTGAACACTGTGGAACAGCGTAAGGCACAGGATTACACCTTTGAAGCTTTGCATCGTATTTACTTTTATGATGCGTGGAGGACACAGCCGGTCCTCGGCGCCCCTGAGTCCGACCTAGTCCTGCCGCCGCAACCTGGCCTCTTGACACAGAGCAGAGTGCATCGGACAAGTTCTCTCTGTCTCGGACATTGCCACCGAGGCAGATGCTCAAGCCTGCCAAACTCCGACCTCGCCTGAGACAGCTGATGCCGTCATGACAGATGAGGAGGCGAACGATATCGTCTCTGTCCTCAGTTCCCCCTCGGAATCGTCCACTCTGCCGAGCACTGTCCACCAAGAAGAGGCAGACTCCCCCATGGGTGACAAAGATGCGGAAGCCAACCCATCGGATGAAGCGGGTGACTGCCTTAGCAATCGTCCAGCGTCCTCCAGCACACGGCCAGTCAATAATGATATGCTGGAAGAAAACGGAGAGGGCAGCAGTGCGATGCCACCACAAGGAGTTGATCCCCAAAATGACAGCTCCCCGTCACATTCCTCGGAGTCCCCGATTAAACGAAGACCAGGGACAAAAGCAAGTGCAGGCAGGGGTCAACCCAAGAAGCTCCGGCCATCAGCAGGTCAGGCCTCCAAGCCGCCACTAGGCAGCATCCCGGAACATGGGCAACAGACGGTCACAGCTGATCAGATGCAAGAGTCCCCTGTCAGCAGGGACCCAGCCACGCCATCTGAGCATCCAGAAGAGGCACAGAAATGCCCCCAGGCCATGACAGAAATCGATCTAGACAATGACCAAAGAAATGTAGAAAGAGGAGGCACTGCTGCCACTGATATACAGTTAGAAGCAGAGCAGAGAGCCATGCAGGCGCTGCATGTGCACCAAGCAGCCTTCCACGCAGGTGCAGACGCTGACACGAAAGGAATGGCACTACCCTCGCTACAGCTGTACAGCGACCTTCCTCGCGAATGGCCAATGGCGAGATTGTGCATCTCCAACAAGCAAGTCAACCGGCTCGTCCGGACATTCCTCTGGCGGAGGGTGGCAGAGAGCGCACTCCATGGCACTTCCTTTGAAAACATCCCAGAGGAGATTAACCCTGACTACATTGCGGACCTGCACCGCATCAGTGAAGCAGCATTTGCTGCACCCCTGGCAAACCTGTTTGCATTTGCCAAGCAAGGGCACAAATTGTGTTCCTTCATACCCCAAAAGCAGCTAGCGCTCTATGCAAACCCCCTCTTCTGGAAGTACGGCCTCTTCGCCTTTGTCTCCAGGCGCTGCTCCCACAATAATCAACACAGGCGTCAAATTGCAAGCGCAGCAAAGGCAGCCCTGACCAAGCAGGAAAAGTCTAGCGAAAAGGATGTGGATGCACTCACCTTTATGCAGACTGTCACCATGTCGTTTGTGCGAGGAATGGAGTATGGAAAACAAACGCTGCCTATCAACGATCTTTTTGTCTACTTCCCAGTCCAGCTTGTTCCAGCCCTCGTCACAGCCATGGAGCAACAACGCTTCGCGTCGGTGGGAGTGAAGGGCGGCTGCGGCTACCGACCCCGGAAGCAAGGGGAAGAAGACAATCCCCTCCTGGTGGTGGGAGTTTAGAACAAGGAAATCATATATGACCGCTACCCCCGCATGCCAGATACGTCCTGGGCGGCGAGAGCATATACCTGTGGCGCCATTGACCCTTCTCTGGGGCAAGCAATGTCCTTCCCATCCCTCCTGCAATTGAAACTGCGCATTGCTATGGAGAAATGTTGCGGAGGCTAAACACCCCCCAATAGACCCCCAGTCGGAAGGGTCGGACACAGACTCTCCTGCAAGTGGAGCAAAAGAACGATCGCCCAGGTACGCACAGCCGGTTCAGTAGGAGGCGCCGAACTACCGGAAGCAGAAACAGAAGAAGCAGCCGAGGAAGAAGACACAGTCGCGGAACCCACCTATACCTTTGCGCAAGGGTTTGGACGTTTTGTCATACGCAGGGCAGCATCCAAACAGAAAGTGCGGCAGTTGCTCACTGGCTGACCTCTGGACTAAAGGTGGCCATGGCCCGAGTAGGGTGGAACCTGCTCTCTCCCCGATATGGACTGACAAGGCTTCTGGGGGACCTACTCCGACTCTACTACTCCCAAAGCTACCCCCAGGTACAGGAAGACGATCGCCCGTACCACCAATATGGTCCAATAGTATATACAGAGGACCGGTGGGACGAGCTCTGTGCATGGCTGTCTGGTGACCCCATGCTTCGGAAGAAACTAGAACGCCATAAGCAGGCGCTCAGAGACCAACAGGGAGTCAGCCGAGATGACTCTGTGGCTCGCAATAAAGCCCGGCGCACAGCCCCTCCCCCAGGTGGTAGCAGCTCCTCATCGGCAGCCCGCCCGCCTCACCGCAGCCAGCCTCCCCCACCGCCTCCTCCGCATTGGTGGTGGCAGTAAGGAACCCGCCGTAGCAGCCCAAACACACAGGCGCGGTGCCAGAATAGAGTGATTTCCCTTCTGAAAGGGACGGCCTTAGCCATCCTTTTTCTTTCACTATAAGCGCTGTTTGCAACCACCATCCGCTTGCTGCCACAATTTTATTGCTCAAAGCAGTTAAGTTGACATGCTAGGACTGCCGCCCACAGAGAAGATGCCGACGGAGCAAGATCAATACGATGTCTGCATCGACCTGGTGACGATGGCAGGAACGGAGTATACTATGCAAACTAATATCACTCATTATGAGGACATGATGCAACTGGAAGATGATATACTTTGCTTCCTGCTAGAGAGCCTCGAATCACGGGTTCCCAGTCATCACAGGTGTCTATGCTTTGAACACCATGTAGGAGGGCAGCAAGTACCTGCAAGGCCCCCCCGGCATTCCTTGCATGTTCAAAGGGCAGGCAAGGGTGGTGAGGTTGGTGGCTCTGCTATATGCCACATTTGCCCGAGTAAAACATTCCTGGTCATAATCCAGATTGCGCCCTTCAGAGCTGAGGAAAGTAGACTCCCCATGTGTGACAATGCAGTGTTTGGCTGTGGCACCTGCTACTTTGACTGCTCTTTCTGCATTGGCCGTCTTCCAGGCAATTTCAAAGTAGTTGCGCAGTTTTGGGCTCCTTCTCGAGTGGTTGCGAAGGCCAAGATGCCTTCATTTCCCGCCCCTGCTCTTGTCAGCTCATCTTCGAGATGCTGGTAGACCCTTGCCGTAGGGTCATTCTTGGGCTCCTTCGAAAAACTCCGGGTAGCAACCTTACACGGTAGACTACCTACTTCCCCTGGATCTTTAGCTCACAACAGGCTCTCTCACACTCGTCCGGTACGGTACGAAACCTTTCTCTCAAACCTCCGAATACTTCGGAAAACTTCAAACGCTGCACTAGCTGCTCTCAGACACTCGCACCCTTTTCTCACACTAGCCAAACGAATTGGCCTTGAGCCAAAACATATCCCGTAGCACTAAACTATACAAAGAATACACGAAAACATATTAAAAGTCTCTTAAAGCATCTCCACACACAAAGAAGTCTTTCAAAACTTCCGACTACGCTACAAATCGCTTTCCAACAATTAAGAAACAAAATGTTGTACTACCGCCAGGTTCCAAATCTTTCACAAACAAACTTAAACAAAATTTATGCATCGCAAACTGCAAGCATCGAGCGAGGTGGACATCCCGACATGGAATTTCTTCACCCCCTCTTGGACACAAAGCTCGAAACGAACTGGCTGGCTTTAAGCCTTCTTATTCTTCTTCAATGTGGACAGACATTTGGCACAAATATCTTTCGACATAGGTACGTTCATGCCCGAGCAAGTTGGATTCAAATGAACCTTGCTCCCACTCACTGAAAAATATACTTTTGAGCATTGCTCAATGCCTTTTGGAACTGGATAGCTCTTCGGCATATCGACTTTAAAAGTCACTTGGCTCTCAGGCTCAGCATGCTTCCGACACCGCAGGCAGCAGCAGGTCAGCAGGCATCCCAGAAGAAAACCGGCTGCAAAGACCAAAGCGGTCGCTGCTTCCAGGCTCAGCATCGCAAGCGCCGTTTCCGCATCCGGCATCATACCTCGGATGGTATAAGCTTCATTCCAAGAAAAGCTGTATCTCACAGTCTGCAAAAACCAAGATTCTTTCGAAATGTGCAATCGAAAGTGCTCGCAAAAACGTGCCATTCGGCTCAGACAACGTGCAAGACTTACTTGGCTATTATGATTCTAATTCGGCTTTAAATCCTTTAAGGATTAGCTCGCAAAATTTCCTGGGGTAGTGTTGCGTTTCCTTCCAATTGACTTCCTTGGACGGCAAATGATCATGACGACCATCACAAACGCAAACCTTCAGGCTTTCCAACAACCGAGTACTATCTGTCTCAATCCTCCAGGTCTTTCTGACCAACTGACCTTTCTGGTTCAACTTGACTGAACAAGCATCCACAAATGTTGAAAACGTCTTTCGTTTCCTCAGAAAATCTCTGGTCTGATTCCACCCCCAATAAGCACATCTCTTTGGCCATTCAATCGCTACGAAATCGGCTACTTCCGACATCCGTAAGAAACCTTTCCATAGCTTCTTCTGTATCTGGTACAACTCTCGAAGATGACCCATATAGTCCTGACCAAACTTCTTGATGCAAATATACTGAAACGGACATCCTCCTGTACACGGAATTGACGACCACAAGACAACAAGCTTTCCTCTCTTCCGATGGCTTATCATCTGCTCCCGAACTGACTCGATTGTGTCCGATCGGGTTCCGTCATCCGCCTCAGTGACAGTCAAGACCTCAACACCTTCCGTGCGGCTTCCGATTTCTTTCATCTCGGACTCCGGTGATGTGCAAAACTCAACAATCAGGATTTCGGTACATGTGACCTTATCCATAACCCACAACCATCTCCCGATCCAGTCATACGGCACTTCAAATGAAATGAGAAATGCTCTGACAACCCCGATCGTCTCCATATGTTGTAAAGTCACAGCTCTCGACAATGCCTTGGTCATCAAGTCGGCACAATTCTCGGTACCTCGGACAAAGCTGATGGAAATCACTCCCTTGTAGACTGCATCTTGCAGAAAACAGATCCGAATGTCTATATGTCTTAATCTTCTCAACAACCCTGACATCTCTGTGACATTTCGGGCTGCCATCGAATCCGTAAGCAAACCTGGAATGGGCAATTCCTCAGCTTGACATCCATAGACATGTGCCACGGCATGTTGAATACCTATAGTCTCTTTCGCTCCTTCGAACAAAGCATATAGCTCTGCCTCGGCTGAACTACAGGCTACACTCTGCTGCAACCTACTGAATGCTTTGACACAACAGTCACTAACGAAGATGGCTGCTCCTGAAGTACTCTTCCTATTGGTGGACTTTTCGGCTGCCCAACTGGCATCGACATAGGTCGTAATCCTTGGTGGTCCTGAGTACTCATAGCTCCTGAACTTCAACTTTCGATCGGCTACTGATCGGATGTAACGGATACTCGCACGCATCGCAGTCTCGTGTACAGCTAGCGGCTGAGATTGACCTCGGGCAAGCATCGAACACAACCAACAAAGATCAGGTCTCGACTGAGCTACCCAACCTAGCTTACCTAGTGCGGTTCGAAAGGTTGCTGCTGCCTCGGGTGACAACGGTTTCCGATCTTCTTCTCGATCACGATCATAAAGCTGAAACAAATTGGGGGTCGCTTGACTTTCCTTTCCTCCTGGATACAAGTTCATCATACCTTCATAGTACTCTTTCTCCATGTACAAGGTAATCGTTCCATCTTCTTCCTTTTCGATCACCTTTCCCAGAAAACGAATTCTGTCTTCTTCAAGCTTCCCGGTGACTTTCAGTCTCTAAGCTTCTTTGATAATTCATCAACGAGCTTCTGAATATTCCGATCGTCTCCGACAACCAGCAAATCATCAACATACATCAGAACGATCAAGTGATTCTCCTCCTCCGTCTCTGCAACTCCTTTTCGATATCTTCCGGCGAAGATTGTCTTTTCCGTCACACATGCTGTCAAACCTTCTTGATCTAACAAATCGGCTAAGTGACGATACCATGACATTCCTGCAGAACGAAGTCCGTTCATCGCTTTCTCAAGAATGACGAACAAAGGCTCTCCGTCTTCATCTTCCATCCCAGTCGGCAACGAAACGACCGCTGGGTGAATCACGGGGGCGTGCAAGAATGCTGTACTTACATCTAAAACCCATGCTGTCTTTCCTACTCCTCCTTTCTTTGATTTCTTTCGAAAACTTGATTTCTGAGCAAGATAAGACAACACAACCTTCAACGCCTCTGATGACGCTGTAGGGCTTGAAACGCCCAACTCGGCTGCTGACGGACCTGTGGCGAAATCACGGACAACAAGTCTCGATCGAACGATGTCTCCTTTGATAGCATCACGCTTATTTACAACTACCCATCGGGTTGAGATGATTCGGATACCATGCATCTGGCAATACTCTTGCGCTTCATTTTTATTCACGACCTGACCTGTCCTGTGCTTCTCTAGGGCAATGACCTCTGTGTGCATTCCCTCGAACGTGGCATCCACATCTAATGGACCTTCACCTATATCTGAAGTCGCTCTTGATGGCTTTCGGAGTACAATCCATCTACCCCCAAACCACACTTTGCACGAATCGGCCTTCGCGTCGAACTTGGACTCCTCGGTTTCCTTTGGAACCTTCCTGCTATACTCAAGTACCCCCTCTTGAACTGATGACAAGAACCTTTCAACCTCATCATCCGAACATCTTGACAAGGGGTCTTTCACCTTTTCCCACAACTCTTTACCTAGATCTGATAAGCTCGCAATGGCATTACCTTGATGATCATACATGTAGAGCTGCTTGATTGGCAATTCGGTAAACCCTTTCCAATGACGCCTCAATGGCGCGGTCTGGGTTCCGAACTCGCTGACATGGACCTTGAACTGGTCCCTTGGAATCTCATCGACTGGCCTTTCATCAACAGCATCGACGTAGGACGTCCTCTGAATACCTACCAGCTGATCCTCATGCATCGGCAATGGCAGTGATGATGCTGCAAAAACACATTTTCGACTTCTGTGGTGAACTCTTCTCAACACAAGCTTGTCAAGGTCAACTTCCCAATGGTCATGATTTCGGTTCTTTCCTCTTCTTGGGATTTTCTGGAACAAATCAATGTCCATGGGACTCTCCCCGGGTGATTCGGGTGCTCTGTACCCTTCCGGTACTTCTGTTGGCTCATAGCCTTCACTCATCCGATCATCCTCGATAGGTTCCGGATTCTTTCCGATCCCATATGGATTCGTTGGATCCTCTTGCATTGGCGTCGGTTCGGTATCCGCTTCCTGTCCCTTTGGCGCATGGAACGGAACATCAGCAAACTCTGGAAATCTCTCTCCAGTCTCTTTCTCTTCATGCTCGCGATGAAATCTATCCCACTCATCATCGATAGACTTTCTTTTCCTCTTCTCTCGTTCTGACTCTGATTCTGGAACTCTTTCTCCCGACTCTTGCTGAGATTCAGGCTTTCCTTCGGTATCTAAGCCTTCTTCCAATCCTTCAGGTTAAGATGGCCGAACCCTTAATAAGACAGGAGATTAGCAAGGATCCTTTTTTTTGAAAAAAGTTCATTTTTTCGTTGAAAAAAAGTTCAACAAAACATAGAGACATTAAAAAAAGTTCAAGCAAACCTAGAAGGGTTAAAAAAAAGTTCAACCAAACATAGAGACATTAAAAAAAAAGTTCAAGCAAACCTAGAAGGGTTAAGAAAAAGTTCAACCAAACATAGAGACATTAAAAAAAAGTTCAAGCAAACCTAGAAGGGTTAAAAAAAAGTTCAACAAAACATAGAGACATGAAAAAAAAAGTTCATGCAAACCTAGAAGGGTTAAAAAAAGTTCAACCAAACATAGAGACATTAAAAAAAAGTTCATGCAAACCTAGAAGGGTTAAAAAAAGTTCAACCAAACATAGAGACATTAAAAAAAGTTCAAGCAAACCTAGAAGGGTTAAAAAAAGTTCAACCAAACATAGAGACATTAAAAAAAAGTTCAAGCAAACCTAGAAGGATCAAAAAAAGTTCAAGCAAACATAGAGACATTAAAAAAAAGTTCATGCAAACCTAGAAGGGTTAAAAAAAAGTTCAACCAAACATAGAGACATTAAAAAAAAGTTCAAGCAAACCTAGAAGGGTTAAAAAAAAGTTCAACCAAACATAGAGACATTAAAAAAAAGTTCATGCAAACCTAGAAGGGTTAAAAAAAGTTCAACAAAACATAGAGACATTAAAAAAAAGTTCAAGCAAACCTAGAACGGTTAAAAAAAGTTCAACCAAACATAGAGACATGAAAAAAAAAAGTTCAAGCAAACCTAGGAGGGTTAAGAAAAAGTTCAACCAAACATAGAGACATTAAAAAAAAGTTCAAGCAAACCTAGAAGGATTAAAAAAAAGTTCAACCAAACAAAGAGACATTAAAAAAAAG
>CAXAMN010021316.1:44870-55060 GCA_963970005.1 Durusdinium trenchii
AAAAAAAAGTTCAAGCAAACCTAGGAGGGTTAAGAAAAAGTTCAACCAAACATAGAGACATGAAAAAAAAAGTTCAAGCAAACCTAGGAGGGTTAAGAAAAAGTTCAACCAAACTAAGAGACATTAAAAAAAAGTCCAAGCAAACCTAGAAGGGTTTAAGAAAAGTTCAACCAAACATCGAGGGTGGTAAAAGAAGATCACGCCGACCTAGAATCTAGAATGGATTAGATAGAGGAAGAGCTCCAAAAGAATTTGAGAAAACCTAGGACCTAGACCTAGACCTAGCTCAAGTTGAACCAAACATCGAGGGTAGTAAAAAAAGAAGGCGTTCTTGTCTTGCAAACCCTAGAATGGTTCCCAAAAGTTCGACCCAATGTGAGTAGAGTGAGTGGGTCATAGAGTCATACAGTCAGTGTCAAAAAAGTTCGAACAAACCTAGCAAGTTTGAAAAGAAACACAGCAAAAAAAAACAGAACCTAGGACCATGCCCATGCCCGGGCCCATGCTGCTACTAAAACTTTTTACGCGCCTTGTCATGTTGCCTCAGTTATTGATGTACCTCTACCTCTGCCACGCCTGTCTCTCTTCTATGACTCTATGATTCCATTCCATGGCCCTGTGCCATCGCTGGGTCCTGGGTCTGGAGTCACTGTCACAGTCATAGTCATAGTCATAGTCACTCGTCACTCGTCACTCACTCGTCACTCGTCACTCGTCCAACTTTAACTTTAACTTTACTGGTGTCCATCGGATCATTGGGCCATGGGGGCATCGATCAATCGAATCGATTCGATGATCACCCGATGATGGCGCGATTCGATGAGCCGATGGTCTGATGTGACTTACTTGACTTAAGACTTAAGACTTAAGTCTTAATAATATAGCTGATAGCTGATTCTGATAGCTGCTGATTGCGTATAGTATAGTAGCACTAGTCACTAGTCACTATTCACTATTATCACTCACTAGTCACTATCACTAGCAGTAGCAGCAGCATCACTAGCGGACTAGCGGCCTAGCGGCCTAGCGGTGCGGCTAGCCGGCTAGCTAGCCAGCCGCTAGCGACCCAATGTTCCGATGGCACGATGGTCTGATGGTCCGATGATCCGACGCCGATGTGATGCCACAGTCACCGTCACAGTGGTCCGACATGATCTGATCCGATGGTCTGCTGATCCGATGGCCCGATGGTCCGATGTCCGATAATTTCCGATGGTCCGGGGACGATGACGATGACTGTGACTGGTCAGTTCCAAGTCCGGTCCGAGTCCAAGTCAAGTCAAGTCAAGAGTCAAGAGTCAAGTCAAGTCAAGTCAAGTCAAGTCACAAGTCACAAGTCACAAGTCCAGGCCGCTGAGCTGCTGAGGGCTGAGGCTGAGGCCGAGGCCTGAGGCCGACCAGGCCGAGGAGGCCGAGGCCAAGGCCAAGGCCGGGGTGCTGGCCTGAGGCCCGAGGCCCGAGGCTGAGCCTGCTGACCTGATCCGATGGTCCGATGACGATCTGATGGTCCGGCTGATCCGGTCCGATGATCCGATGGTCCATGGCCATGGCCATGGCCCGATGACCCGATGACGACATGATTCATGATCCAACTGATCCGATGACCGATGATCGTCACACAGTGATCCGATTCTGATCCGATGGTCCGATGATCTCTGACTCTGACTGTGACTCTCAGACTCTCAGATTCTGATTAATCAGATTGAGATGGTCCAGTGACTGACAGTGAGATGGATCCGATGATCGGTCCAAGACTCAAGACCAAGACTCAAGACTCAAGACCAAGACTCAAGACTCGACTCGACTCGACTCGACCAAGAGTCCAGGAGAGTGACCGTGACCAAGATTCCAAGGTCCAAGATCCGATGGTCCAACGATGTGATGATCCGATGGTCTGCTGACGACCGATGATCCGATGGCCTGCGGCCTGATGCGTTTGCTGATCCGGTCCGATCGGATCGGATGGTTGGATGATCCGATGACCGATGACCGATGATCCGATTGCCCGATGATCCGATGGATCTGGTGATTCTGTGATGTTCCAGGTCCAAGTCCAAGCCCAAGCCACCAATTCCATCGATCGGGTGGTCCCATGTTCAAAATAAGGATCCGATGGTCCGATGATCGGATGATCGATATCGATGGTATATGATGAGTGATGAGTCAGATGAGTCTGCATAAGAATCCTTTAAGAGAAAATGTGTGAAAATCATAAGTTTTATGAAAAAAATAGATTTTAAAAAATGATAAATTTTATTTTTCTGATAATAAAAATTTATTATTTTTGAAATAAAAATTTTATTTATTGATAATAAAATTATATTTTCCAAATAATAAAATAAAATATATTTCCAATAATAAAGCTTGTTTGGAATAGTAAACTATCTTGCGAGTGTAGACACGACCACCACCACCAACGCCACCACCACCAACAACAACATTGCCAGTGGGCAGAATCTCTCTCAAACTCTCACGCGCAACTCTCTCAAAACCCGCAATTAAGTCTCTCAAACCTAGCTTATGCGCAAGTCTTCGAACAGGCCTGGTGGTGAAATTTGGCACAGCAGGAGGTGGCGCAGCTGCTTCGGATTTCTTGAAATGTTTGCATTGAACGTTTGAGGGTTCTAAATGGAGAGTTTTTGGGATTGAGAGTATATGAGGGGCTGACTGGCTCCTGAAAAGGATGAGGATTCACCCTGTCAAACGAAGGTTCAGCCTCTTGAAACATTCAGACTTAACTCTCCAAACAAATTGAACAACGTCTTCCTATTGACAACCTTGCTAGTAGGGGTTCGTTGAAATTTCCATTTAAACCCCGAAAACTCAAAAACCAGAAACTCAAAAAACTCTAAGCTCCAGACCATATGACCATATATGGCTGCGGCATTAAGAAAACACTCGGAACTGTCAACTAACCTATATAACGTATATGCTTCGATCCTCACCACACCATGGACCGTCCCCTGAGCCCATTTTGGCACGCATAGAAACACACAGTTTTTTCCACCCACCATATATGCGTCAACCGATCTGGTCGATCATTGACCAGCGGCTGGATATTCTGATTCGATCGTGGTCATATGTCTAGGTGCCCTCCCGACGCTTTTGCTGGAAGGTCACCTGCAAACTCTATTTGGAAGGAAGACTCTGCTTCACGGCTGTCTGGCATCCAGATCTGCATCTTCTTCTGCATCTTCTGGCTGGCTGTCCAAATCGCACCGACAATCTTTCGATACTCGAAGTAGTTGAATGTAGTCTTCCCTGCGCAAGCAAGCTTGCATATTGACTGGGGTGTCCATTGTTAATCAACAAATCTCAATATATGGCCCACCTTTCCAAGTATTCCTCAAGCATCTCAGCCCAGCAGCTGACACAGATTCTCTCATCAGCAACCGCTTGCAAAAAGCGAACACATTGCGCGAACCTCGAAGTTTCAGTCATGATCACAATTATAAGGACGTTGGCTCTACGCGGCTCAGCTGATATTGAGCAAAATTTCACTCGGCTATTCGGAATGGGTCAATCAAATCCGTGAACTCTCCAAACAAATTCCCTCAAAACTCTCTCAAAGCAAAGCTCTCAAAACTCTCTCAAACTCTCTCAAAGCAAAAAAACCTTTCCAAACAATTCCAAACATCCTCAGTAACCAACAAATGCCAGCGCGGTTCAATTAAAGTCATGTTCCACGTTCCATCATGAATATGCCTGAGGTGAGCTCCATGTTTTCCAGCAACTGCTCAAAAAAAGATTCGTTGCTTGGCCCTTAAGTGGGACAATCTGACGAATAGCATGCCTTTTTAAAAGGCATGGAGGCATCTGATGACATTTGGAAGTCGCCAGGAGCATTCCAGAGGTTGCATGCCAGTGGCAATTTGTCCAAGTCTCTTGCAAATCCAACCTTGGTCGTCCTAAATCACACCCTGCAATGCTCCAGGTGAATCCCTAGCCGATATTTGACCATGGTTTTCGTGGTCGCAGTCAGTGGCCGAGATGCCTGCACGCTTTGCTTTACGATAGTCTTGATCTTTCCCATGAGATCCTCTTGCAGCATACAAGAAGTGATTGCCGGATTGACCTCCGATGACCGCTGTGCTAAGTGGAACAGGTCGTGCCACTTTTTGGTCATATTGAAAAAGCCTTCCCAGGCGAGCTGCAGCTCTTTGTACAGCGGGATGAACTCTGACATGCATTTCGTCAGTCTTTGGGAGGCCTAGGGATCGAATCATGTTTCTACAGCCAAAAATGCTCCATAACTCTCTTACAAATTCAACTTTGAATTCCAAGGAAAAAACTCTAGAACCTCGTCCAAGACACGTCAGCTGGCAGCACCGATGCCATTGCATAATTGCGGATGATTCGATCGAAATCTACAGATCTTTGCATGACCATTTTTAGGAGTCGATCCTGGCGACTGCCGCTCATGCGGTCAACCCACAGATTCAACAAAGGCTCGGTCAAACCTCTGCATTGGTAAGCTCGTCCCTTGAGGACTGGGAAAGTTTTGTCTGTGCTCTGGAATTTCTGTGTTGTCAAAGTGGCCACAAATGTCGACAGCTCGGAGGGCACATACCTGGGCAGAACATTGAACAATATATCTATATACCGTTTTCATTGAACCATATTAAGACTCAAATACCATCAAACAAACTGCAAAATGGAATGTTGGATACTCTTGCAACGCAGGCAGTAACACGTCCAACTTGTTGTCGAACTTGTGCTCCAGGAGAACGGCCAAACACCCGCCGTTCAAATATGTGTCGACGCCACACCACTTGGTGTGCATCAAATCCGGGGACACATGTTGGCCAGTCAGCCCGGTGACTGTGAACAAATCCACAAATCTCCTCGATGTCTCAAACCTCTCTAACCATTCATCCTTGCTCATCAGCTTGGGTACCTGAGTGGGAGATATGTCAAAGATTTCTTCCTTTGGACTGGAGCAGAGTTGGCAAGGCAGATTGGCATTGTGGCCCGGAAGGCCCAACCACTGTGGATGCCAGGCTAGGTCGGCTTGGACTAACCAGATCGTGGCAAACCAGCCTCCTGCCAATGGCGTTCCAGCAAAAGGCGTCCTCACCGGATTGCCCTTCCAGTCCAAGAGTGGCCAGGTGCCTCCAAATATCTAGGATGTGGCCCAACGTCCACCACAATTGTGCCCCAAACACTTTGCTGAGAGTCTCAAACTATCAAAACTCTTAAAGCCCTCACACTGACAACAGAAGTCTCTGAAAAAGTTTCAAGTCCGCGCAGGCTCAAACACTAACTCTCCAAGCTCTCAAAACTTCCCTCTCAAACTCTCAAAACTCTTGAAAACTCTCACTGTAACTCTCCAAGCTCTCAAAACGTCCCTCTCAAACTCTCAAAGCCCTCACACTGACAAAAGGAGTTCCTCAAACTTTCAAAAATGTCAGCAGTCTCAACCCGGTCAATATTATATCTGTTCTGCCAATATTGCCTTGCCACAAGCTTTCCAGAGACCAGGCAAGCGCTTTCCAATACTCTTTGACGGTTTGCTGCTTTGCCACCATATGGCTCCATATCAAGCTGACAACGAAGTTCTCAAACTTGCTGTCAACAGCCTCCAGTTTCACAACTGTCACACAATTAGATTAGTTAGAAAGACAAAAACACTAAAAAGTTGCGTGTTTCACTGCAAGGCGCGTTTGTGCAAAGCAAGGACCGCCACGAAACAATTTCCACGGATCTGCTGTGGGCACTGCCCACGTTCACACATGGCACGCCATCACCGTGAAGGGACAACGGTATACCTTAACAACAACGCACAAACAATTGACAACGAGCGCAGCTACTAGCACTGACAATTGACAACAACGCGCTAAAAACCTCACATATACGCAAGGGAGCCACACTTGCTTCTGTCGCGCGGGTCAGTGCTCAAAGGGTGCGCGCGGAAAAGTTCTGTCGAACCCATTGTGTTCCAGAATGCAGCAGCCGCATCCGGATTTATGTAGCTGGCCCATGCGTCTCTATAACGCGTGTATAGTGCTGCGAACATCTCGTGAGGCCAAAGAATCGAAACATCAGATTGCTTGACCTTCTTCACGCCAAACTGGAGAGGGAGTTCTACTTGCCGCAGAGGGAATTGCGGCTCGCCGACCCACCTCTGCAGGTCCCGCCAGGTGTTCGCCGGATTGCTACCGGATGTACCTAGCCTCGCAAATTTCTGTATCGCGGGGTGGGCGTCTGGAACGTCTTTGGTAACCATATAGGCTATCTTCTGGCCTTGCGACGCACTTAAGTGTCCCCAAGCTATTTGTTCCAGTAACCATTGCGCCAAGTGGCTTGGCGCCTCCGCAGCAGCCTTCCGTTTACCCATGACTATAGGTAGAAGAGTTGTTGAACAAAAACCTTTTCAAATCGAGTACAGCCCCATGACTCAATGACCATGTGAAATTCAGATTGAGTGGTACTGTACTGTAGTTGTGGCAGCCTTTGGCCTCTGTGATTTTGCCAGACATGACCTCCTAGGAGGGTGATTTTCAAACGCTGATGTTCAAAACCCACAGGCTTGAACCAGTCTGCAAACCAAAGCAAACTACTGAGCGTCTTGCGCTCAACGAACGCAACGCCACAACCTTCAATAAACACATCAACCACATTCGTCAGCGCGCAACTCAACTGTATTTCCTCCGACATAAACCTTGGTAGGCGGTATGTGCGTTGTCCTGAGCCCAATCTATTTCACCGAACGTTGCTTTAGCCAACCATTACACTCTACTGTATACAAAACAAGTATACGATCTTATGCATCTTTCAATACAAACTTAGGGGCTCAAGAACGTCCGACGGCTTTTCCGACGTTGCAGCATTCATGCAGATCTTTCAACTGCACGAACAGCTTCTGGAGCATTTGCTTCGCATTTGGCGGTGTCAGGGGCATGTTGCCTGGACCGCGCTTCGTCACCTTTATCTGCGTCATAACACTCACGGATTCAGTGACTGCTCCATAGGCCATGTTCAACTTTTGGAGCATATCATTCGCCAGCTTGCTGCCAGGCGCCCTACCGCTCAATGTCTGAATCACAGCGGCCGCTTCGGCCAAGCTACCCTGGGCCACAGTCAACGCCTGTCAAATATGGACTACTCTCAGAATATGCAAATTGTCACAGAGTTGAGCTGCTCAAAATGGTCGAAGAACTATACGTAGCGGAAACTCTCAGCAATGAGAACTCTCAGCTAACCATCAAAACACAAAATCCTCAAAACTCTCAAGAAAACTCTCAGCAACAAGAACTCTCAGCTATAACCATAAAAACCTAAAACTCTCAGAACTCTCGGAAAACAATCAAATATAATATAACTCTCAAAACTTTTACTTAAAAAAGTCTCACCTGACTCACCAGCTGCAAGCCTGACAAATATACAATTTGCGCAAGCCGGCCTCGTCGAGTTTCTGCCAATATTGCGGCGGCAATTCCAGCGCTACATCCGTTGACATAGCACCACTTCCAGCACCACCCATCATTCCAGCACCACCCATCATTCCAGAACCACCCATCATTCCAGAACCACCCATCAGTCCAGAACCACCCATCATTCCAGCACCACATCCAGCACCACCGAAACTCATTCCTCCAGGATTCATTGGAGGCAGCATCAGTTGACCGGGATTCGAAGGCTGGGAGAAAGAAGGCGTCTCGGGTGCGAAGACAGCGAAATCCAAAGCTCCCCAAAGCTGATCCATCACCAGCCCATCGCAAACATCACTTGTGTGCAGGGACGTCATTGTCTCTAGCTGTCCACCTTTCGAGGAACTCTCCTCTTCCCATCGGTAGAGAGTTTTGCCGGAGTGGCCTTTGACAGGAACAATCTCGCCAGCAGCAATTGCTTGCTTTAGGCCAGCTTCCCCACCAGCCTTCTGAACCGCAATGAATCTTGGTACACTGCGGTGTCCTGCACTGAACCTTTCTGTGTCAATCTTCTTCCTGTCTTTGCTGACTGAACCTTCGTCTGAAAGGGTGAAGGTCCACTTACCATTACACTTCTTCATCCTCTTCATGAGCCATTCAGTCGCCTCCTGCCTTGCCATCACCGCATAAATAGTTTTAGTGTCACGCAACGCAGTGAACAGCATCGGCGGGACAGCAGCATGCAAATTCACAAGCTCTCAGAAATGCTAAACCAACAATATGAAAAATAACTTTAAGAATTAACTAGTTAACTCTGCAAAAACATCTCGCCAAACTCTCCAAACTCTCAAGACTCCCCTCTCAAACTGTCAAAACTCTCAAATACGCATTGAAACATTCTGGACACTACAGCCGTGCGTGGTTTGCGGCCTGCTTGAGCTTTCAATCTTGTTCCATTCATTCTGTGCTGCCACCGGCAGGGAAGGAAACAATCGGCGAAAGGCCATCGCTGCAGCTTTGTTCCTGCCCTTTTCCAGCCTGTCCTCATCATCGCTCTTGGAGCTGTCGCTTGCCTACAAAGTCAGGAGTCCAGCTGCCATGACAAATGAATCAACGCAGGCTAACAAAGGCCTCGCCATCACTCTTTGACTTGTCAGACTCGGACTTGGACCCTTTCTTCTTTTCCTTCCTGCTCTTGTTTTTCTTCTTCTTCTCATCCTCTTCCTCGTCACTCTCAACTTTGAAGCTCTTGAGCCACTCCCCTCTGTTGATCTTCTTTTTCTTATCCTTCTTATCATCATCCTTGTCTTTAGTTTCCTTCTTGCTCTTCTCTTCCTTATTGCTCTTCTCGTCCTTCTTGCTCTTCTCATCCTTCTTGCTCTTCTCCTCCTTCTTGCTCTTCTCTTCCTTTGTGTTCTTATCATCCTTTGGGCTCTTCTCCTCCTTCTTGCTCTTCTCTTCCTTCTTGCTCTTCTCGTCTTTCTTGCTCTTCTCGTCTTTCTTGCTCTTCTCTTCCTTTGTGTTCTTATCGTCCTTTGTGCTCTAGTTGCTGCGCGTGGGTCAATCAAACCTACTAAACATCAAGCCTGCCGAGTCTGTCGAAGCTCTCCAAAATCTCCAAACAATTTCCCTCAAAACTCTCTCAAAGTAAAGCTCTCCAAACTCTCTCGAAGCAACGCTCACAAAACTCGTCTTTCTTGCTCTTCTCGTCCTTCTTGTTCTTGTCGTCCTTTGTGTTCTTATCCTCCTTTGCGCTCTTCTCCTCCTTCTTGCTCTTCTCAGCCTTTGTGCTCTTCTCTTCCTTCGTCTCCTTCTTTGGCTCGACCCTGGCCTTGGCCTGAGCAGGCTCAGAGCCGTCTCCATCGTTCTCTGGTGCAGCAGGCCTCTTTTTGCTTTTCCTTTTGGGTGTCTGACTTGCTGGTTCCTCCTTCACTTCCTTCAATTTCGCTTCTTCTGCGCGCGCGTCCTCTTCTTCCTGGTCTTTCTGGCCTTTCTTGGCTTTGGATTTCCCTTTGGCTTTGGCTTTTGGTTTTGCTTTCTGGGCGGCTGCCTTTCCCTTTGCCTTGGCTTTGGGCTTTGGGGCAGCCTTTTCTTTTGCCTTTGCCTTTGTTTTTGCTTGGGCTTTGCCTTTGGGTTTCTGTTTTGGTGCTTCGCCCTGCTCTTCTGGATTCTCTGTCTGTCGCTCTTCTGTCGCTTGTTCCTGAAGATTCTCGTCCTCTTGCTCAACTTCCTCTGCCTCTAGCTGTGTCTCTTGATCTTTGTCCTCTGTCTCTGGCGTGGGCTTTTCAGGGGCACTAGCATCGTCGAGCGCCGACATCAAGTGCCAACAATCTATTGCCCAGACAGGGCCAACAACTTTGGTTTGAACCAGAATGCTAGCAATGCTTTTCAGGTAGTATTTCGACACGATTCGCGAGTTCCACTCATATATCAAATATGGAAAAACTCTCAAAACTCTCAAGACTCTCAAAGAACTTTCAAGACTGTCAAGACTCTGGAGAAATATCAGAAACTGTCGAGACAACACTTTCAAACCCATCACGACTCTTGTCTTTCTTCGATCCTGCTCTTGTCTTTCGTTTTGTCAAATTCTTTGGTCTGCTTTGGTCTGAGGGTTAAAATTCATTCCTTATGAAACAAAACACTGCCCGTGTTTAAAAGAGTTTAGGCTTTAAGGTGGGTTTGTCTGTTTTTGTATCTCAAATTCTTTGTGTACTTATATATTTAACTAAATGCTCCCCTTTTTATTTTAGGGTTTAGGGCGGGTTCCTTGAGTTTAGGGTTTAGGGTGGGTTCCTCTTCAACTCTTTATGTAACTAA
>CAXAMN010021317.1:1564-42702 GCA_963970005.1 Durusdinium trenchii
CCTGGCATGACTACTAGAAACAAGAAGCTACTAGTAGCTCCTGGCATTACTACTAGAAACAAGAAGCTACTAGTAGCCCCTGGCATGACTACTAGAAACCAGAAGCTACTAGTGGGGATCTACGATCTTCTATGTGGGGACCACTAGAAGGGTATCCACCATCATCTCCAGATTCGCTCGACCGCCACGGAGACCACGGCTTCGGGCGATGGTCTCCGCCAGGTGCATCGGTCCGCGGCCGTGCGGGCCACTGGCTAGCGATGCGGGAGAGAGGCGACTTGGAGGGCGGTCAAGTCAGAAACCGCGCGAAAGTTGGTCAATACAAAAAATTAACAGACTCTTGATTTAGTAAACTTCCCGCCCCATCAGACATGTATTGAACAACCTCTTCAGGTTTGGGTGTTATGAATCGAGAGTGTACATATATGCGTACATTAAGTATTGCTGAAATAGACCTGGCTTGTTCAGCTAGTCCAAACCCCACCCAGTTCATCATGACATTCATAATGCAACAAAGGTGCATCCAACATGAACACCTGTATCCATAGAGCATAGATGAATATTTTCTGGAGACAGAGGGACACCATTCGCGTTTCAATTAGCAAGTATAGAGAAATGATGCAGATCTTCCAAGGGTTTAGATATAAGGAATTCCCTCAATGCCACCTGCCAGTTGATCTATGTTGAGACCTAACTTAAACCTCAGGCTGGTGCGCAGATTTCATGTTTGTGGATGGATGTTGTTCTTGCTTTTTCAAGGCGCACAGGCTCCTTGAAAAGGGACTTCTCCCATGCTGAAAAAGCATAGCATCGACCCAACCCGCCGACGATGGGAAAGCCTCCTTGGTGCCCAAAACGGCGTCGACCAGGTCTGCGAGTCGGGTGGGCGGGTGGAAGCATGTACAGCTGCAGAGCAAATCGTTTACAAGTAGTTTAGGTGCCAGATGTGCAGACGTGCTTGATGAGCAGACAGCACTCGTTTCTTTTTCGGACCATGCAAGGAGAGCGTGACAAACATGGACATATTCATTTCAAGGAACATCCTCCACCTATGTGTTATGTTGTGTTCTGTTGTTTTATTGCTCCTTCTATGTATGCCACTTGATGTTGGCTTGCTACGCTCTCTTGACCTCAGAAATCCTCTCCACTCACCTGAAGTTGGAAACGGGTGCAGAGTCGCTGGTGTTGGGGTGCCGCGTGGTATTTCCTATGCAAAGCTGTTTGTCGGTCGACAAATCATGAGGATGTTCAGTGACCTTGATATATCTTGACTGTGCTGTGTGCTATGAAAGTGTCTACTCCCTTAAGGGGATGCACGGTTTTATGACAGCAGCCATCATCCTGTGGCAAGTGGCGAAGACTTTGGCAAAAAGATGCTTGGAATTTCAGAACCGTTCATGATACGCTGACCTGCCGAACTGATGACTTTAATTTAAGACTTTAGTACGTTATTAAGCTTGTTGGAATTGCAATTCCAATCACATATATAAGTTTACATAGATTATATAATATAGTATTATATATATATATACACACACACACGGAATTTTAGCATTCCTTCCCGGAATCCCTCCCGAGACAGAGCCTGTTCATGCAAAGTTACTGCACTAGTCAAAAGGGCAACATTCTCCCAAAACCAGAAACCACTGAACATGTCTCCTCTTCACCAGACTTCAGAAACTGCTCCCTGGATCCGCAGCCATACATCCAACACGTCCAACCTTCCATGGCGACCACCTTTGAAGCCTTTCAGTTTGTCCTTTGAAGCTTTATCCGAGCTTTCGGTTCGCATGGTTGACCTGGATTGGGTCATCTAGAAGTACGTGTTGAGACTTAAGACCATGTTCTCTTTCTGGGGAATTTGAACATATTCGAACCATTCAATCAATGGTAGGGCCGGGCAGGAAGCCTATATAGGGCTTACATGGCCTTTTTTCTCACACTGAAGGAAAGGCATGTTTATTTCAATAGAGTCGGAACGAGCCACCTGGATTGGCTGTCAATTTGCTGCCCACAAGACCGCAGCAGACATAGATCGTGGCTGGGGGTCTGAGAATCCTCTGAGAATCCCATTCTCAAGTCAATTCTGAAACAGAAAAGCTTCAAGAATTTAGAGGCCATCGCTAGTAGGGCCATTGCTCTTAGGTTGGAGGCCATCCCTACTAGGTTGGAGGCTATGGCTTTTAGGTTGGAGGCCATTCCTATGAGTTTTCTTTCTACTAGAAAAGCTTCAAAAAATTCTACCTGGACTAGAGATGTCCATTGGACACCCATTGGATGGTTCTAGTATGAGTTTCATTAGTGTAGAATCTTTGTAGGATCGTTATATCTTTCCAGGTCCATTCCCTTGAGTTGGTGGCACCATGCCCCGGGACCCTTGAACCACCGCGACCTTGGGGTTGGGTGGGCAGCATCAGTGACCAAGCATCGTTTGCACTAGGTCGGGAAAAAGATTGAAAACAGAACAGGCAACAAAAATCTCGAAAGCGGAACTGATGCGATGGCTTGTGTCTCAATGGGAGAGCCCCGGCAGTGACTTGAGCCATTCTCCCAAGCAAGAACACTTTAAAACCACACACATGGTTTTGAGGTGAAGCTCTTTTTCCGCGGGAAGAGGTGATTGATCTTGGAGCCCTCAGAGCAACAATCTGGACAGCTGCAAGCCTGCAAGCCGGTTAAACCACTGCAAGCCAGTGGTTCTCTTGTGGTTCTCTTTGCTGAGCCTTGTTCTGCCTGCAAAATGATGTTGCACTACGTGACCGCAGTGCCTCGGAATCGATGAGACCGAGCCTGAGAGTTATGAAGACAAGAGCAGGCGGTGGTAGATCTATCACCGATGTTGTGACATGAACCGATCACAGAAGATCCATTGTTTACAACATGTGTGTTTGTTCAGATATGTTCAGAATCATCCATCCAAGTCCAGATCATCCATCCAGGTCCCCTCTGCACGATGCGCACATCCTTCGCACTACATCGTCCAAGTTCCCTTTTGAGGATCAAAGATTTGGCACCCGAATTCTTCGCGGAGTATTTTGGACCAGATTGAAATTGAAATTGATTGTCTACCTCCGGACATGAAGGAAACAGTGAGGTCAATCGTTTGCAGAGTGGAGTATCGTTCTAGACGTTCTCAGGGCTCTTGGCAAGGCATGGAAAGCCGAGGCCCACGTCACCACAATCCCACGTCCCTAGCTTTCATAGCCTCCTTGGATATTATGGTCATATGCTCCTGTATCTCCCCGTATCAGGTTTCCCTCCCGTATTTTCCATATCGTCTTGGGTCGCTGTCCGAGGCATTTTGGCAGCCCTAATCCAGACCCCTGCCCTGCCCAGCCAAGTGGCAGCGGTTTGGGGTGCCGAAGGCCTGTGCGCGTGCATGGGCACAATTGAAATGGCTGGGTGCATTTGCTTAGTGACCGCCGCAGGTTTAGAGCGGAATAAGATATTTGGTTTGATGAGACTCTTCGAAGCAAAGATTTCTTGAGACTGATGGGATACGTGGGATAGTTTAGATGAGGTTCTCCAAAGAGGAACCAGTTGCAGGAAGCGAAGGGCACCAAAAAAGCACGAATCCCCCCTGGGCAGCCTCTTTTGTCACGACGATGCATTCTTGGAACGAACATATCGTAGATTGATGATCTAGCTGCTGCGATTCGGAGGCAGCCTTGGCTCGGGTCGCCGGGGGCTATTTGCTCGTTTTTAATAGCCACGAAAACAGCACATTCTAGAGACATAAAAGCACCATAAAAGCACCGATCGAGCCATTACTAGCGGTTTACGCCGGTCCAAGACAACGCCTCAGCACCTTCGGTCCGGGTGTATTTGTGGAATCCCCTCATTGACCTGACAGTGCTGAACTTCATGTTGCAATGCTTGATCAGAAAAGTGTGTTACCTACTTGGACATTCAACGTGCATCCATACGGTATACACTGGCCTGAAGTATACCCCTGTGTGTGTGGCTTTATCATCCCAATGTTCTATGTTGCTTCAAAGCAGACTAGAATACTTGGGAAAAGAAGGACATGGAAGTGGACATGGAATATGGCAAAAAACCTTTCAATCATTGAAGAGACACAACAACGCAGAAACCTTGAACACCATGGTGGGGCCCATGTAGTGAGGCCCTGTTCGGAAGGCCTTTGTGTGCGAGCAGATCCGGAGGATCGTTTTACTTGAAGTGCTATTCGCTGGCATCCTGGGACGCCGGAGGTTGATCGTCGATGTTGGATATTTGTCCTCCTTGTCCTCAGACAATTGCTGTCGTTGGTTTGAGGAGTTTTGCAGTGCTTTTTCGCTCCAAAACCTGCAGCGGCTCCAAAACCTGTCGTGTGCGTGGTGCGAAGCTGCATGCTGCGAGCAAGCGCATGCTAGTCACAGGGTGGAGCGCAGAAGCTTGCGGCGAGCAAGCGCAACAAAAAGGAATAGCCGATAGCAGAGTTGCAAGCATACATCATCGTCGTAGGTTTAGGTGTGGGCAAGGGCCGGTATTGAGTATTGTTTCTTGCTGCCCTCCGCCTAAGGAGCTCTCCTCCGCATGCTGAAGACCATTCTATAGTGTGGACAGTTTTGGAAGTTTGAGCCTCTGTTCCACTATCCATAGTACTTCTGCGGGGGACAGGACAAAGTATTCCTCGTGTACCTTGTGAACAATTTTGATACTGAGAAACCAAACATCACCGGAGATCAATCTCTCTCACCACCGATATCTTCAGCACGGATGTGGCAGTGTCTGCGCAGGGGCGCATGCTGTGAAGGATCTAGCCATTTGGCCCGAGTAGATGGCTTCATGAGGCAGAAGAGACACGCCCCAAGGCGCCCCACGTCGGAGCTGTTTGTAGTAGTACAGCTATGTGCTAATGAGATAGTGAAGGGGAGGCTCATGTCAAGGAGTGTTTGGCACCATCGAACTTTGACGCTTAAGAGGCCAAAACTGCCCTCTACAAACCCATGGTGATTTTTGTGGTTGTATGCCGTGTGTGTGCTAGTCTGACTGATTGTGGATGGCAAAGGTCGTTTTAAATGCATTTGTCCGATTGGTCTCCCCGTGATCAGGTATCAGGTATCGGGTCCAGGTCTGTGAAATGGCCGAAGGACAGCGCCCAAGAGGAGCGACGGTCACTTCGTCCAAACGCGCTTTTTTGGCGGTAAACCCACACACCGAATCAGGCATAATCAGGTGCGTTTGAACCAAACCAAACAACAACACAGACATATATACATTATAAGCACTATACACACACCCCGCATGGAAAACCGCGTGTGCGACTGACTTCAGCGTCGCGTCTTACGCTCTTGCGCTCCCTCTTCGCCTCCACGTCCGTCCGGTCCTCGTCCCGCGATGCGATGGCGCAGCTCTTGGAGCTGTGGCGGCGCATCGCTGCGGATGAGGCGAGGACCGGATCGCGGATCGAGAAAGGGACGGATGCCAGGACCGGCGTAGCTTGGAGTGATTTACGTTGGATAGGTTTGTTTTAAATCTTTTTCCGGTCTGGTCCCGGTATAGCTGGTTTCTTTTAGGGTTGCTGTTGTTCGTTGGTTGGTTGGTTTGTGTTTTTTTGGCATCTATCGTGAGACTTAATTAGTAATTATACATGGCCTGCATTGCCCTGCTACTATTGTTGCTTTCTATCGTTGATTGGGAGCTACCTACCTCAATGGTGGTGCAGAATAGTATTTTGTGGTGGCTCTTGTCGCGTTCGCCATAGCACAGGTCGAACTGATACGTAGCAAGTGGAAACCACCAGATTCAGACTAAGCCACCTCCCAGGCTGTTTTCTCGAGGATTACTGTAGTCAGACATCCAATGTGTTTGGTCAATTGCGGATTGACATGCAGACGTTCATGATGTGATATGTAAGATCATAGTACACAATACACATACGACGTGGACACTGTTGTCGTTGGCTTCTCGGGAAAAAAAACATAGCATAGTATATAATAGGATTCTTTGGGGGTGAGCAGATGAATTCGACCATCATGCCCAAAGTCACTAGGTTTCTTTCTTTGCAAGGTGTGGTGCCTTTGTGCTCAAAATCACCTCACCTTGCCTTGCAACCAGCCTTCTTCTCCAGAACCAGAACCATCCTCAACCACCCCACGTGCGTGGCAAACCAGTCGCCGACGCAACGACGATGGTCGCCAGGTGGAGCACGCAGAGTTCGCCGCCCGAGTGGCCGAGGTCCTTGCGATACTGGAAGATCCGGAGGTGGGCGGTCTGCCCGGCCGCGGACGCGACACCGGCGACACGGCACTGGCGGTGACGTTTTACATTTTGGCTTTGGGCCGTTTGGGGCTGGTTTGGGGCGCGGGCTCAAGGCGCCATGGGATGCGATTTCGCGGCCATGATTCATGGGCTGAGTCATGTCATCCATTGATTCTCGGGATGTTTTTTGTTTGATTGCCAATCCCTATAGGGATCCAATCACCTTCTCAGAAGGTGCTTGGACGAACACATCACCGTACCTGAGAAGGTACGACTGGATAGGGAATGTATGTTATTTAAAGGCTCATTGGACCCTCATAGCTAAGGTTTTGACCCTCACAGCCAGGGTTTTGGACCTCAAACATGTATAGCAGCTGGTTCGGGTCCATGAGCCTCTGGGTAGCGTTTACTTTTGTGAGCGGAGCTTTCCCGATGCCCCCGACTCGTCCTCACGCTTTTATTCGCCTCAGTCGGAGCTTCAAGCAGCTGCTCTGGGCTGCTTAGCCGCCATCAGTGCCAGAGATCCAGCAGCTTGTGAAGGAGCGCAGCTGCAGGCTGAAACTCCCTGCCATCGATACGGAAACGTGATCCTCTCTCCGTCATTCCAACACTTAGACATCTGGAATCGGATCTTGGCATCTGATATGATGGATGACAGCCTGCCTGATGGCTCTGATAAGCAAAGGCAAGAAGCATCAGAAACAAACCAATTTGCCGACCTCAGACGACCTCAGCCTACGCATCCGCCACCAGAAAGGAATTTTCCGGCCTGATGTTCATCATTCAACTGACATCCTACTTGTTTTCTAGCCAATGCACCTCGAAATTAGCTAACTTGCTGTTGGATGCTATAGGTCATTTATAGATGTTGTTTGTTCATGTCTAATTAATATAAGTATTCCAAAAAACTGTAAGAACACTAGATGTCCGATCGTTTGAACCGTGATCAATAGGAAAGAACACGAGAACACTGCTTTGGTTCTGGCCCTGGTGTCAATGATTTTTTTACACATTTTCACCACTTCACTTGGTTCATTTGGGCGGCCTTTTGCTTTTTGAAGAGCCACGAAAACCACCTTCAGGTGGTGCAAGTCCTGCTCCAATCCTCACCAGCGCTGCAGCTCAGCTGAAAGAACCTGAAACCATTGGATTAACGGATCAGCAGATAGATATCACTGAGATAGAATCGATGGAGCACCAAGAGTTCTGATCCAACAACCAGGAGATTTAGCTGGGGTTCTCACGACTTCGGTGATCTTAACGATTCACGTGTCATTTTACTGCCTTTGGTTCACATATTTATTCTGTCCAATACCGTGCCTAGACCTCCCTGAGGGTGCAACGAATTTGACCCAGAATTCATGTCTTAGCTGACATCATCCACTGTCCACTTATTCGAACATTCGAAGGTCCACCTCAAATCCAACAAGTTTGATTGCTGGATTCAGATTGGGATGTAGAATGCACCAGCAACCGCCACCTGGCACATCAGATCACAAATGTTTGTCGATCACAGGATGTTTGATCTTGATCATTATTATCTCAAGCTTGCAGGATGAAATATCACAAATACAACATCATGTATCAGCAACCAGTGAGCACAAAGATGCAGGATGTAATGGATAGGGAGACCCCCCAGATCACCTGGCTGGAAGCCTCCCTATTTTAAAGACACACCCATATGATTGGGGTCTGTCCAGTCTTGGACAGGCTATCACTATGATTTTAGATCAAGGATGAACAAGGCCCTTTTACTGACCATGATCATCCACAGTTACTGGCAATAGGATGTAATAGGATATGTTTCCGTGATATACCCAACATAGGATGCACAAGACATGACACAATAGACTATTAGGGAGGTCAACCTACCGTTAGTAAACGGCTCCAGGTTTTGACCCGCCACCAACTCCAGATTTGAAACCTTCAGCTGTATGTGACCTCGTTCTCTTCAGGCTCAGCTCTGGCGCCTTGTGTGTGGAGGCCATGGCAGTGGATGCGAGAAGCAGAGAGGTGCCCTTCAGCGTCTCCGCGCGTTCCGAAGCACCCGGCGGAGCTCCGGAGAGGGGTGTGTAGACTCGACCTCCCAGGTGTTCCGACCCCCCTTTTCGTGGCAACGACGCCCATGGTTTCAGTTCGGGACATAGACCAGTCCAGCCTGTCCAGCGGGGCGATCGCGATGGGGGGGGGGGTGGACCAGCCTGACACACGCAGACATTGGTGCTTGGTGATTTGACCTACCCAGGACTCAGGACTATTCTGCACGGAGTTGTAGAGAACACTTGTTTAGGCTTGAAAGGAGCTGGAAGACACATCATTGAACACATCTTAATCACAGTGGTTTCAGAGTAGATGGCACGTTTCCCTCAAGATGTCCTTTACATGGGGGTTCATATAAACCACCGATATTGTGGTCTGTGCCATCTACTCTCAATCGAATGTGTCATGTTAGTTACCCAGCTCAAGGAGAGATCACATGTCGTGAGTCTTGTTGCAAGATTCTCCAGATGGGATGTCTTGGGGATGGCTCACACGGTCCGTGGCGGTTCCTTTTGGGTTGCTGCGTGTCCAATGGACACGATATTCTCCGATGTCCTGAAGCTTTTGTTTGGAGGGATCAAAGGCAGATCTCCCCTGCAACACCACCCCCAACTCGCCCGACGATACGAATGATATAGTAGCGTCCTTGTTACTAGTAGTAAGGCCAGGAGCTACTGGTAGCTTCTTGCTCCGTTCGTAGCGATGCCAGGAGCCCCGTTCGTAGCGCCCGATCGCTCCTAGTATCTCCTAGTGATGATTGGGCATTATTATATGAGCAACCTGATTTATTTACGGAAAGCTATTTAGTAAAGGACCCGACATTGGGATTGCAGAATTGGCATGTTACTTGGAAAACGAGAATACACTCATCAAAAAAACGATAAGATATTGATAGCATCATGAAAAGCTTAGTTTGCATAGCTGCAGTACAGCGTTCTAACCATGAAGACCATCAGGGAACCTCGTTTCTGCTTAGTGTAGCCTTTCCCAAAGCCGTTTTTGACTTCGGACTTTGGCGACAGGTTTGCCCGAAATGTAGCTGTAGTCAAACGATAACCTAAACGATAACCAAACGATAACGTAAATGTAGACGAACCTGTGCTACGAAACCAGTGCCCCACTTGTATCTGAAACTTATCTTCCAAACAGGCTCAAGACATGGCTGGTCTACTACTACTACCACAACAACAACTACTACTACTACGACTACTACTGCTTCTACTTCTACTACTACTACTTCTACTTCTACTACTACTATTTCTACTTCTACTACTACGACTACTACTACTGCCACTACTATACTACTACTGCTACTACTACTACCACCACCACAACCACCACCCAGCCGGGATTGGCGTCCAACACAGTAAGATGTGGACAGGTGTCTGGGGTCAACAAAGACGGCTTTGAATAGACAGCAGGGCACAGAGAAGAACAAACCACTGTATAGCATCCAGTGGGCAGATCAAAGGCTGGAGCACGTCTACAATTATGCATGTCCGGAGAAGAGTGAGGGAGAGTTAACGGGCGAGCCGTTGTTTGAGTGGATAGAGGCGAACTCGAGAGACTGGCGTCGGATGCCTCATGGCACGGCTGCAGTCTTCCCCATTACATCCAGCAAAGAAGGTTTGTACCAGGATGGCAGTGCAGTGGATGATTCTGAAATTACACTCTATCATGCGTCGCGGCCGGCTCTTTTGAAGCAAATTCTGCAACAGGGCTTAGCGCCGTCCATTCACAGTCATGGGATTTGTGGCTTGTGGGTGTTTGCCCTTGCCCCTTGGGCTGCTTATTGCTGGGGGTCCTGCATTTTGGAAAACGTTGAAGGCATGATCTTGGGCATCACGATTGCCCGCAAAATGCTGAGAGAGAGATCTGCTCGGCCTTGTCACCAACAGAAACATCCGTGGGACAGGAGCTGGGGGCTATCTGAGGTTTGTGGTGGCAGGGCAGTATTTAAATTGCGCCTTGCCAATCAGGCTGACCACTGTGGCCTTTCTTCTTCGGGATCCCAACGCCTTCCATTTCTCCCAGGGCCTCTCCTACGGAGTACGACTTTCTGCGCTGTGGGTACTTGGGCAGTCCGTGTGCCAAGACGCAAGCCAGGTGCGAGCTTTGGAACCAGGGCCTCGGCCAACCCAGAAGAATCTATTGCGTGAAGTTCGTAGGTTGGTACAGAAGAAGGAGGAAGATGAACGTGAATACTTGAAAACGCCTCTTGGAAGCTATAAGCATTTGGGCTTGCTCCATTAGCCTCGTGCGCACGGAGCAAGCAGAAGTTGGGTTTTGGGGTCCAGGATCAGGCTTCAGAAAGACGGGTATCCTATTGAAGTTTAGGCCCATGTCTGCTTGCTCTATTAGCCCCCGTGCGCACGGAGCCAGCAGAAGTTGGGGTTTGGGCTTTGGGGTCTAGGATCAGGCTTCAGAAAGATGGGTAACCTATTGAAATTTAGGCCCATGTCTGCTTGCTCTATTAGCCCCGTGCACACGGAGCAAGCAGCCACAACCACAACCACGACGACGACGACTACTACTGCTTAGAACTGCTCCTCCTCCTCCTCCTGCTGCTGCTGCCGCCACTGCGACTGCCACTGCCACTGCTGCTGCGCCTAATGACACTACCACTACTGCTGCTACTACTAGTACTACTAGTACCACTTCTACTCCTACTACCACTACTACTGCCACTAGTACTACTGGTGCTACTAGTAAGTCCTACTACTGCTACCACCACTACCACTACCACTACCACTACTACTACTACTACTATTACTACTACTACTACTACCACCACCACCACCACTATACTACGACTACGACGACGTTGACTACTACTACCACGGCTACTATTGTTATTGCTAGTGCTACTGCTAACTGCTATTGCTACTACTGCTCCCATCAAGAGGCGACAAGTCAAAAAAATGCTAGTGCTGTGTGTAGCGATGCCACCATTGAAGGCGATACCCATGACCTTACCGTCGCACGCCTGCTTCCATGTCCAAAAAGTCTGCCGCATTGTGAAAACAACCTTTAACATAAGTAAGGTTCAAAACGTGGAAAACGATAATACACTCACCAAATTGAAATGTGCAAGGCCCACATAACAAATAAACAGCGTCCCTCATATATATATATATATACACGTATTATATCATGATGAGATCCTTCAGTTCGGGGCCCTCACGATCCCTGTGCATTCGATCGATCTGTTTCGCGCAAGCGCCGTCGACCTACAGAGACGCTTCCAATACAAACCGGTCGGGCGTCCGCCGTGCGGAACCATGGAGATGGTTCTTGTACATGGGAGGCCTCAATCGCCCGAACATGGCGAGGTCCGGGGTGAATTCCACTGCCCTTACCTTTCCTCACGAAAAGCTCCTTTTACTGAATCAGACCCTCCCCAGGAATCCCACTTCTTTCTCCAGGTCTTCCGCCGCTGTGGGGCTGTCAAGGCCCTGGTGGCTGCCCTGGCACGGCTGGCGCCTTCTTCGCTACCCGACGGTGCCGCGACCGATCTCGTTGCTTTTCGTTGTTTTGGGGACACTCCTGGAAATCATCGTGGTTTGGAGTTTGGAGTGAAAACATCTCTTCTGAAACAAGGAAACCAAGGAAATTGTCCCTATGAAACAGGAGATCATGGTTGGAAAACAAGGACATGGTCTTGTGAACATGGTCTCCGAATGAACATGGTCCGATGGTCCACTTCCATGATGTCACGGAGCTACTCTGCCTGGAACTCACATGGTTACGTCAATGGCACCACCTGTTGGTAGTGGATTTCACGGTCTTCCAAGGGGGCCATTCGCCACTTCCATGTTAGTTCCAGGGAGTATATCCCTTGAGGTGTACACCCTGAGGGACCCTCGGATCATGTTGGGACCGTCTACCCGGCCTGCTGTGCTCAGGGGTTTCACCTGTTTTCCCTTTCCTACGAAGAGGACACTGGAAGGGGTTATCATGGACCCAAAAGGTGGTGTTGACAGAAAGGTGTATTTGGTTGAAGTCAGTTCACCAGGTGCCTTGCCAGCCGTGCTTGCTGCCCTGAAGAGCCTTAGCGTGGATGAAGCCTGTCAGGCGGAATTTGGGTAGATGGATGAAGACAAGTCAAGATAGATGTGTTTTTTCTCCCGCTAGGAATCCAATCACCTTCTCAGGTTCGGTACGACTGGATCCGAAACTGGCACCTACAGAACAGTGTCGAACACATCACCGTACCTGAGGAGAAGGTACGGATCCCTAGGGTCCCATATATGGACTCAAGGTCCGAGCTTGGTGGTGCATGACATGTTCACCCGTCTAAGGGGATTTGAGATGAGACGTCTTGTCGTCTGCAAAACATGGGTGACTCATAAGTTGAAGGTGTCTTCAAGTGGGGGAACTTCCCAACATGAGAGGATTGGTTGCCCCAACGACTGAGGATTGCAGTTGGTGTGGATTTTGCAGTGGCCGTGATTCTCACTTGGTTTACAGTAAGGGGTTTTAACTCCAGGGTGTGTGAGTGTGTGTGGCTGTACAACCAAGGCCAACACCTACAAGAGCTGCATTCCCTGATTCTCTAGCTTTGAGCTGCTTTTCAGTCGCAAGTTGCCCCAAAAGGTTGCCTTCTTCTTTTTAGAAACCATTGGGGGCTTCTCGATGTTCCATTTGAGAAGGTTTTGTTAGAAGACAAAAACTGGCAGTTCAACTTCCATATGTCAATTGTGTTGGATCTTAACTGGCGCAGACTGACCACTTGGGCAATCCACATGGATACAACAGCAAGCGGATCGTGTAAGCTCAACAGAGACCACGGAGTGAAGAGTTCATGACACACCAAGCACTTGACGTGAGTGGATCTTTTCTGCATGAACAAAGCACCACCAATCACCAATCTACCAGACTAGGAAGACACAGCCACCGGATTGAACACTTGCTTCCCCTCCAGAACCCTTGGACGCAACAGTGAAACGCAGGGGTTTGTACCCTTCTTGCCGCAACAAACCCTTTCCATTTGAGTGTGAACATAAGGGCCAAAAACGATGTCCAAGAGCAATCCCACCTTTGCCGAGCCATCGAGCCATCCACCGAGCACTCCGCCAGTTCAGGTTCATGGTTCTCACCCCCCGAAATCGCCAAAAACACTTGGGTCACAGTGCAGTCACCCTCCCTCCGCTTCCTTGCTCACCCCCCCCCACTCGCGCGGGCCCTTCACCTCGGAGAAGGCGGAGATGGCGCAGCTCGGCGCCTTGGAGCTCCTGGTGCAGCGCCTGGAGACGGTGAAGGCGGACTGTCTCGCGCCCCGACCTGCCGCGCGGGATAAAGTCGAGTTCCGCAACTGCGCAGGATTCCGCAACTAGGATTCCACAACTGTTTGGTCGGATTCCGCAACTGGGATTCCGCAACTGGGATTCCGAAACTAGGATTCCGCAACTAGGATTCCGCAACTAGAATTCCGCAACTAGGATTCCGCAACTAGGATTCCGAAACTAGGATTCCGCAACTGTCAAGATTCCGCAACTAGGATTCTGCAACTGGGATTCCGCAACTGGCGTTCCGCAACTAGGATTCCGCAACATTGTGGACTCCCTCACTAGGATTCCGCAACTTTGTGAATGATGAGGGATGTCGAAATCACACGATGGGGACAAGGGGGGGTTGGGGGTGGGGGTGTTGGGTGGGGGGCTAATGACGTTGGTTTGGATGTGCTTCGAAGGTGATGTCACAGTCACACACGCTATCGCATGATGTGGAGATCACCAGTTGCAAGTTTCAGAAGGCAAGTTGCAGAATCTGACCTTCCAGTTTCAGAATACCAGTGGCAGAATCTGACTTTCCAGTTTCAGAATACCAGTTGCAGAATCTGACTTTCCAGTTTCAGAATACAAGTTTCAGAATCCCAGTTTCAGAATCCTAGTTTCAGAACCCCAGTTTCAGAATCCTAGTTTCAGAACACCAGTTTCAGAATACCAGTTTCAGAATCCAAGTTTCAGAACCCTAGTTTCAGAACCCCAGTTTCAGAACCCTAGTTTCAGAATCCGACCGATTAGTTTCCGAATCCGGCTCTAACCCTGCCGTGCGCACGAGACGTCTCGCTCGGCATCGGAGCGAGAACTGCCGTGGTGGGACACGATCGGAGGGACAGGGTGTGTTAAAGAGATGTGCTGCGACGCCTGGGGTGGACCCGATGTGTTTGCACCATGTTGGACCGGATTCGGAATACAGTACGTAGGACCCATCGAAGGCCAATGCCAGGCCAATGCCATGCATGTCGAAATGCATTCTCAGAAAGGTGAAAAATGTGTGAAATCACAGAAGTTCAGAGCCAATTCCCACACACACACATGCATGGAAAGAAAGTGCTTGGACATTTACGACCATTGGCAACCATTGCCCTCCATTGATGAAACCAGAGTTGTGCAAAATCCCTGAGTACCAGCCAATGCAAAGGGACAACCTTGACGGAAGCTGGTATACCCAGTTGATCAAAGACGCAACGTCCATCATCATGCATAGCTCCATTTGCGAATGTTGGCGCAATTTCCTGCTAGAAAAACTGAGACTAAACATGATTAAACATAAAATTCATATAAAATATTCAATAACACATGAACACATGATACCAGAGCAAACCCTGGAAGAGCAAACGTGTGTTGACTGGTCCGAACTTCAGGTCTTTCGGACCGGACGCGGTCCGGGGATAGGCCTGCGGGGATAGGAACCGCAGGGAACCGCAGGGAATGACTTTGTGAAGTAAAGAACACATGGAACATCTCCATGGTGATGATTTCCCAAAACATAGCTGGTGGCCGGAGTCCTGTTGGATGGATGGGATTGGTGCAGGAGGCGTTGATGGATAGGTGAAGATCAAGTCAGGAGAACAACTGTAACTAGGTCTCTGAAGCATTTTACAGGCGTTGGGATGCTGTGGGGGGTTGCCTCAAGGCCGCGTCAGGCCGTGTCAGGGGAAAATCCTGGTCTTCCAGATTCAATGTATTCGACTAAACATAACATAACTATATAACTACCTGGACCATCCTGTTTGGGTGCCAATGGAGATCTCCTAGTAGTGTAAGGTGGTCCATTGAACACCCATTGGATGGTCCTGGCATAATAATGCATTTCATGGATTTTGAACCACAAAACTCTCGAGATTCCGTTTTTGATTTATCCGATTTGTTGGAAGAAGTGGTGTCTCTGTCTGGACACGGTCATACAATGTCAGAGCACTGGCGCAGGCTGCAGAGTGTTTGGGCCACTTTGCGTTACAGGAGGTCTACAGGACAGAAAAAGCTGGGAGAGACTTGTTCGTCTCGTCGACTGCAAATTCCAACATTTCTTTCTTGTGGACTATTTTTGTTGCTGCTTCCGTTCGTGGTTGGCTGGACAACTCTACACTTGTAGGTCTTCATTGGAAACGCTAGGTGTGTTTCTGTGTGGGGAGCAGTCATCGAGGTTCGACCAAATGAGATTGGCTGATTGGTTGAGATGCCCCAAAAACGCCTGCCACCCATGTGGGGCGATGACGACTTCCGGGAAGTCCATCTGATTCTGATCCATTCTTAGCTCTTTTTTGTACCTACCGACGAGCCTCAAAAACCTCCGCGGATGCTGACTCTGAAGAATGATGCTGACTCTTTGGGGCAAATGGCTCATGCCGGCCACACTCCAAGTATGGAATAGTTACTTAGATTAGGGTCTTAAATGGGATAACTCTATAATGTAACATTATGTAGCTATTCCATACATGGTTTGGACATGTACAAGAGAACATGAACAGGCTGCCAAGGCTGTCAAGGCTTTCTAAGACCGGTGGAAGAGAATGGACGATGGACGTGGGACATGGGGACATGCACAAATACCACATCCACCGCACAAGATCTACTCCAGTCCCCCAACCCACTGTAAAATGCCATGGTAGTGACATGTAGTCACCATGGTATATACTTCTGGACTTCGGGAACCTCAGAGCAAACGGGCTAGGGACTGTCTAGGTTGCGCGATACTGCAGATATGATTTGACAAATACTGGCAGCCACCATTTCCGGTAGTGTTTTGTCTATTTTTCCGCTGATGGGGTGGTTTTGTTCTTTTTCCTGGGGTTGAAGTACTTGACTGAAGGATGCTGATCAGATTTATTGGGGCCAATGAGGTTTTGCATGTATACTTTGAAGGCCCGCGCACGTAAAGCAGCAAACTCGTTCTTCAGATACAGTTGGGTGCTTAAGATTTCAATGCGAACTTGTGACCACTTAGTGAACCCTGTCATACACGTCGCCCCAGACATGGAGAACCTCCACCAATCATTAGCATCGAGACGGCTGTGCATCGAGACGTCCGGTGCGAGGAATCGGCTCTATGATCTTGGAGCCGTCATCCAGTTGCTGAAGTTCATCGACTCGGAGCATCCCTCGCGACTCGGTGCGGAGTTTGGGAGAGCGAAGGGGGCGAATGGGGGGTCGGAGATGTTCGGATCAGGGGTCGGAGTGGGGAAGATATGGGAAGATGATCCAGGGTTGCATTTGTTTGGTGTGATAAGTGTGTGTGTGTGTAAAGTACTATTGTATATGTGCTTAAAGGATGCTTAAATACTTATTTGGAGATTGGGTTATCCTCAGAAGCAGCAGACACCCAGAGAGCTTATTGCTGCAGCAACTCCTCATCCTCTCAACGTCGAATTTTTATTGGAAGGAATATGTCATATCCTGATGGCACCAGAAGAGGGGACTCCAATGCCCACTGGTTTTCAGGAACTAGTAGCAAGAAACTAGTAGTAGCTCCTGGCATTCCTACTAGGAACAAGAAGCTACTAGTAGCTAGGGCATCGCTACAAGTAGCAAGGAGGCTATTAGGACTCTATTAGGTTTGGTGTCCCCGCAGGCTGAAGCTACACTCCCTGGAACTAACGAAGTGGATGGCACAGCTCCGTAAGGAAGACCAGGGGGTTTTCCACATTCGTGTTAGTTCCAGGTAGCGATGGCCTCCAACCCAGTAGCTTCTTGTTACTACTAGTAATGGCAATGGTCTCCAACCTACTAGCGATGGCCTCCACCCTAGTAGCGATGGCCTCCAATCTAGTAGCTTCTGGTTACTAGTAGCGATCAAAGACATACTAAAAATATTCTTGTTAGTACAGGTGAAACGATTCCCAAGTACTTCTGTTCTTCGCCATGCCCAAATCACAGGAGACCTTCACCTCTGTCCCCCCCCAACCACCCAGGCCCAGTGTGGGCGCGGTTGCGGCCACTTGGTTGAGCCATTGGAGACCAATCGACGAAACCAATCGACGAGACCAGAAACGATCCGCAAGGGCAGGGCAGCACCATCTAGAGATAATGAGGTCATTGACACATCGCGGAAGTGACGGAATATATTATACTGTATATAATATCTAAATATGGTTTTTGTGTATACCAAAGTGACTCCTGGTGTATTGTGTGTTTCATGAGGTCTATTTCACATGTTTCGATTCACTGCCTTGCAGGGATGCGGGCCGGGGTGACAACTGTAGCGGTTCAGTCTTGGAAGGAAAGATTACAATTGCATATTATACTTATGCGTGCCACCCCCTAGTATCAGGACCCACCAGGGGTGATTATGGACACTCCTTAACATCTAAGGGCCTATCAACAGAAGACCAGTCGAGGGTCCTGGTATGTGTGTTTTTGGTTGCTCAATGAAGCCAACAAAAAGAACACAAAGTTTGCCTTGCAAACGGTGCGCTTTCAGAGATGTGATACCATCAACCCCTCCAGACCGAACGACGTCGTGGTACCAGTTGCAACCACTTCCGCTTCTTCTCTAACCTAGGTACCAGTTGTCGTGGTACCAGGTGTTAGTTAGATTCTTTGACTTGGTCAACTAGCATTGGTCACTGGGAACATGCCAACCAAACAACCTCCAAAGCTGGAAGAATCGCTCGAAGTCTTCCAAGTCCTGCCTGGTCAGGCCTTGTTCAACCTGTGTGCTCACCGCGCTTGCAAGGCGCTTACGGAAACGGCCGCCGTGTTGTGTTCAACGGCGGGGTCGGTGAAGGTCGACACCCCCGTGTGCGGATCGACCCGATCACCCATCGAGACGCTTGGACCGGACCAAATAAAAAAGGCACCGAAGCAATGGTCGTGTCTTAAACAGACAGAACCCATCCCAAGAGATGTGAAGTTAAGGCAGACCCAACGAACACGACCCTCCCAGATGCACATGGACCCTCATATGGAGGGTTTTAAGGCACGGTTTTGGGGCTGTATGGAGAGAAGACGGGCTCAGAAGGAAGAGGGGTTCTAAGCCAGAAAAACGACCAGTTGGCTTGGTTTGGCTGAAGTGTATAAAGAAAACCTATGGGGTTGAATCCCCTGCTGGTAACAATTTTTTTTCCCGGTTGCTTCACTAAACAAATCCAAGTTGGCCATTGCAACACGGCAGGGGCGACCAGACCTGATCTTCACCTCAGGATGGCTGGACTCCCACAGCCCGGGAAGCATTGGACAATACCAAGTGCCCAGTGAAATGTATTGGTATTCATTGTATACATTAAATGGTAGTGTTTTCAGCGTGTTTTCAGCATATGGTAGCGTAGTGGTATTATGATTGTATGTATTCAATGTATACATTCACCACTTTCAATCCATCTATATTATATATGGTTAAGTTATATACGTGAATGGAACGTGCCACACGCCTGGTCGGAGGATCCCATGACATCCGAAGACCCAGGTGAAGACCAGGTGCTTTTCACTCACCGAGAACCATGGATGATTTCAATCGAAAGTACACCGCAAGCCCATGACTTCTCGGGAAAAAGCACGTGTTCAACTGCTTTCCATGTCGGTTTCAACTCAGAGATGTGGCATGTGCTCTCTCGAGACGGCATGTGGGACGGCAAGAGCGGTCCCAAGTCTTGGACTTCGATCGAAATGCACAGGTCTCAGGCTCTTTCTGTCGAACAACATGAGGGTTCATCACCGAAACAAGGCGATGGTAACTTGAAACACTTGAAGCACTGAAGGTCGTAGGATTTGTCGGGATACATGGATGTGGGAAGGTAGAACCAAGTGGTAGGTTTGGCCTCCTCCCCAGAACTGAATGAATCGCTGGAAGTTCGCCCCACTCCGCATGCCACGAGGTGGCAGTGTGCCAGTGTCTGGGCATTAGGGTCGTGCAGATGGGTCAGATAGTCTTTGGGACCTCAGAGAAGCAACAGCAGACATCTGCCATGCTTGGCATTTTGAGGAATTTGTGGGTTTCAGGAAGATGTTTTATGTTTTCTTGGTCTCAGCACTTGTAATTGTAATGCAAAGAGACCTGTGCGGTAGGGTTCACAAACGGCTCAAAATATGCTTTGTGTTCCTACAGTAGTGATGAGCCCCAGATTTGGTTGTGGACCTGACTGCTAATTGCAGGACGATTGGGTCTTCTGTTGAGGGTACACAAAGCACGGATGAATGCGGATGGGCCCATGGAGGGTCTCTCATTCTCAATGTTGTTCGTTTTAAAAGTGGTAGATCAATTGGTCGGTTGAGAATAGGCATGGGCTTTGAATCTACATAAACTTATTTTAATGGGCTGCTTTGAGAAGAATCCATGAGAAAGTCTATGAGATAGACATACAAAATCATACAAAGACCACGCGGGTGTAAAACAGGGAGAATCAGGGAGACATCCCAAGACCTGTTGAAAGAATGGAAATATGGTCGGTGATCTGTCTATGTATTCAAACACATTTTCAGATATGTTCAGCGCCCTGATCGCTCAGGAAGGGAGGCCTTCGTCTCCTCAGCAACTTACTGAGTGCATCTTCTCCCCTCAATCAGGCAGGTGCGGCGCTCGAGAAAGGCTTCGTCGGGTGAGACGCTCTAAGGATGTCCAGTCGCTTTGAGTTGCCACACCCCAAAAAGAGACAAGGACACGTGGGGGAATTGGCCGCAAGGAACTTGGTGGGGGTGGTACCTGGATATGCTGGACCTGGATATACAATATACCTGGAAGCCGGGGATAGTAACGGTGATATACTGTGTATATATATATGGTAATATCAGGTTCAAATAGAGGGTGGATTCGTGAAATATATCCCATTCCATTGAAACTCTAGATGATGATGCTTATTGTTGCATGGTGATGTTTGTGTGTGTGTGTCTTGTAGAGGACCCTCCTGGCACCCACCCCAGTCCCACCATCTCAGAGGGTGCGTGGAACCCTAGGGAATGCGCCGATCATGGTTCTTGAAGAACACCTCCCAGAATTCTCCGGCGTTCCAAGCTGATGTCTTATAACCCACCTCATGACCCACCTCCACCGGGGTCAGCGGATGGGTAAGAGACACCCCGAGTCACCTCGAAGGAGCCATTAGGCTGTTGCAATGGTTTCAGAGTAGATGACACAATCCCCAATTTGGACCCTTAAATAAAACACATCTTGGGGGCCCCCGTGCCACCGTGCCATCTACCCTGAAACCACTGTAGAATTGCGACCTCTGACACCACTGTAAGAGACCCCCCCCCCAAACAGGGCCAAGCGCATCTGGACGCCTGGCATCAGGTCGCCGCGATGACCTTTGCCAGCTTGGCAGAAGAGGCCCGACAGAGCTCTCCACCGCCTCACGCACCGTTTTAGGGAGGTGAACGATTTCGATCATCTCTTTTGATGTGCCTTTAACAAGAACCCTAGGGAAGTACCTTCTCAGAATGTGATTGGAGACACTCTTATGTAGGTTTTGAGGGTCCAAGTACCTTCTGAGAAGGTACTTGGATCCCTAGGGGAAGAGGTGCAAGTTCTTGGGCAGGTAGACATCGGAGTTGTAGATCGATATGGCGGGAGACACCAGGGGCCACCCCAGCTCGTTTGGGGCTCAGAGACCCGGAGCGCTGAGCCAGTCGGTGGCGTAGGGTTCAAGCACACATGGGACATCATGGGATCTTCAAGGTGCTTTTGTTTTCCCAAACAATGATTGTCAATAGCCCAGATCTGGTGGGACATCTTTCTTTGGTCTCTTGGTGCAGTTTTTGTTTTTTTTTTTTTCTCAGAGCCCGGGCCACCATGTGGAGCAGCATTGGGGGCGTTAATGAATGATGCATCATACCCAATATATAACCACCTCAATGATGGTCTGGTATTGAATAGATGCCACGCTTGCTCTTGGAATTCGGACAACTCCAACCACATGACAGCATTTATGACTCAACATCAAGGGCCAAAGCGGCCAAAAATTGGGTGCGGTTTCTGGTGTGTCCCGTTTTGCATGGAGCCCTTCTAGTGAGTTTCATTTGGTTCCTTATAACGCTTAGAATATTGAAATCGTGGTGCTTTTTTAGATGTTGTTTACTTTTTGTTCACTAGGTGCCTGATATAGATCCTTTTAGTTGAATGTATCCAATGATTTCAGTCTTTCGGTCGCCAGGAGACCTGCGCAGAAGCCATGGCCGACTGGGCCGAGAGCCAGTGCCTGCCGGTGCCTGCCGGGGGGAGGTGTTTTCACGGGCGTTTGGAGGTCGATCATTGGTTTGTAGGGCACCAAAAGAGCTGTAAGGACCTGAAGTCTTTTAATGAAACAAGTCGGATCATGATTATACTAAGATGATGATTCAACCATATTCAAATTTTTTACATATTGTATTTGGGCACAAACTTTTGGAGAATGATACAGATTCCACTGATTCCACCATCGAAAGAAGCAACCAGGCAACAGCCAGTTTGAAGAACTCCACGTACCCGACGTCAGGTTGATCAACTCCAAGAACCCGACGTCGGGATGGTGATTGTGATTGGTTCTATGCATTTGGGCCCTTCCAGGAGTATGAAGCAGCGGGAGCCACGGATTTCTATACAATTTCCATCCAGTGCGAAACCCGCATCGCCTGATTGCCCCTCCCTCGATGCGCGTTGCTGGCGCGCCGCGCAACCTGGGTTTCGCAATCCGTGCAGCCCCGTGAGGCCTTAGTGCAGTGTAGGGCGCTCAGCGAAAGTCATGGGGGGACATCCTCAAAGCATGGAGGATGCGGGGACGGCAGTTCGGGTTCTTTGGTGGCTTGAGAAACCTGGAGGTGGTCAATCGCTAAGGCTGGGCGGCTATTAATGGCTCAAGATGGGAAGTCAGTGTTTGCAAGATGGGAGAAGACAAACTCGAAGATGATGTCCATTCTAACAGATTGGGATAATTCATGGGCCATTCAAGCTTTGTGGTGTTTGGCCAATCAAGAAGATACAGAAGCATAGCAGGATATGGGGACCATGACCCAGCCATATAGGCACAACGGTATACCACCTCCCTGGCCGAGGCTTGGCCTCCAGGGATGAGATCTTGCTTGAAAAGGCGACCGAGAAATCGGTGTTGCTGGCAGTGTGGTTGTTGGGTTCCGGAACATTTGGATTCTCCAGAGGATGCTCTTAAACTCTTCAGGAGCTTTTAAGCAGAACTGGAGGGTGGTCTCAGGTGCTCTAATCAGGAGTTTGAAGTGGATGGTGATCTCATGTGCTTGGTCGAACTCGGTGTCAAGGGAGTTGCTTTTGGTGTTGCATGCCTGGGCCAATGTTTCTCTCCGCAGGGGTCATCCAGCAGTCATCGTAGAACTCGCAACATTGCAGCGGTACAACCTCCTTGTTTTTCTGACAGCCTTGAGGAAGATCACGCATGGAAGTTTGGTGCTTGAACTGGTGTGGCTAAGGGGGCGCACAGTAGTCGCGGGACGAGACAAACCCAACATTTCTGTGGAAGCTTCCTTTTCCTTGCCCACGAACCCGTCTCCCACGCTTTCTCCTTTTCGTCATTTGTCATCCACTCCTTGTACAGCCGTGTCATTCTTCTCAAGGCCCGTGATCAACCGACTCTGAAAGTTGGATCTGGACTAGCGAGGTCCCAGCTACTTGCATTCAAGAATGGTCCCAAGTTGAGCATTTCACCTTGTGTTGCTGATCTGTTTTGCATACGCCCGTCAGGGGATCGTTCGGTTTCCTTGTTTTTGGCTTTTAAACCTCAGTTCAGTGCAAAAGAAGTTTGGTTCTCCGCTTGGGAGTCTACTCAAGGCTTTCCGTTGCAACGGCTGCGAGCTCTGAGCAGTAGGAAGCCGTTTAGATGTGCGTCAGGAAGTCTGTCGTGACTGTCCCTTCTGTCCACTAGGTGTTTGCAGCATCAGGATTGGTTGCACACATGGCTGCAGCTTCATATGTCCTCATTGTTCCTTTTTGCATTTGTTTGCACGGGCAAGAGGCATCTTCTTCCGAAGAGAGACAGTTCACAGTACCACCATGTGTTCCTTCCTCGCACCTGGCCATCCATCCTGGTATATAACCTTTGACCGAACCGTGAAGATTGACCATTTGGGTGACCCATCAATCCACCTCAAAGCTGGTGAATCTCATTGACATTAACAAGCATCTTGGATCCCAGGACCACCTCGGATCCTTCCAATGTGAATAGGAGACCACCTGGCCCTGGGGGTGCTGGCGGCCCTGGCGGGGGAGACGGATCTCTTGCCCAAGCCGAACCCGGCGGCGCGGGGCGGCTGGTCTGGGAGGTCTCTCCCCGAGCCAATTCGACCCATCGACCCCGAAAGGCCAGGAAGATGGCTCAATTCATTCAACGGCGGTTTTGGATGGTAGACTCATGCAGACCATCTTGGGTCGCTCGTTTGTGTTTGGTTGCTTTGCACGGATGCTCACGCCCCTCGCCAGGCCTCCCAGGCCCTCCTGGCAGTGGCCCAGACGCCCAACGGGCGCCGCGCACTCTGCCAGGCGGACCGTCGTCATTGGCAGACCATCCACGGGACTGGAATATACATACGTTTGCCCCATGTAAGAGCCTACTATTCCATTGCATGGAGGGTTTCTGGGGACTCGGTTGCAAAGTTCAGACCAAATGTTGGAAACACGCAGTGGTTTGGTGCTAGTTTTCCAACAAAGACCACAGATCTCGCAGCATCCTTCAGATGGTCGGTGGTTTGGGGCACCACCACATGGTGGCGGCCTATGAAAGTGGAAGTGCTTACTTCCACACAACTCCCCGGTGAACTGTAAACATTATATACCCTAAGAGTCCAGGACTATTTTAAAAATAGTCTTTGGGAAAGGACCATTGTTGGATATCTAAAGACTTTTGCAGGGTTTTCAGGCCCTGCGTGCAGCCATTGGATTTTCAAGTATATCACCAGGAATCTGATATCACATGATTTCATCGAAGAAATGGCCTCTAGATGGAACAAATCATATGTTTCGATTCGACATGCTATTTCGACGCGCAGGTCCGGTTCGGCGAAATACTGAGAGCCTCCCACCTTTGCGCAGCCCCTGATTTCAGGAGGAGAACCTCCAACAGCTGCTGGCACCATTGAGGCCGCGTGCGAAAGGTGCCTGCGACTTGAATTGTGATGATGGTGCTGCGACTCGTGCCTTTCTGGTGCCTTTCACACATGAACATCATTTTTGCACCATGTTGTACCCTGAACCCCAAACTCCAAAATCCATCAACTTTGGATGTCCTGGCCCAAGAGCGATCAAGTGTTTATTTCTGAACATGGCGAACATGGCTCGCAGCATCGGTATACTCTCGTGAAGGTCCGTTTTTCAGCCCAGGGTGAAGTGTTTTGCTCGGATCTGCCTCATGCCCCATGATACGTTTTGGCTTGTGGAGCGGTATGGAGTGGTCTTGGAGGCTTGCAAGTGGCCAATAAATAAGACATCCCGTACCCTTCAGGACCGAATCTGCTGACGCCCCCCCAGGGGTAGTCATCATGTCGACATGCAACAGCAGTAGGGCTGGTCCAGGAGAAATGGGGCTTGAGGAAACGAAGAACACCGTAATTAATTACAGTAAAGAGTCTTTTTTGAAAAGGCATTACTACCATAAACGACCAACAGCGATGATTTCAACGGAGTCTAGTGGAACCGGACCTGTCCAGTAGAACCGCCGTCATATTGATCGACTTCATCCAAACCTTAAGCCCTGTGATGCATCCGCGAAGCACAAAAAAACTATGGTCAAAGCATGTCTAACCGCTTGGTCCGAATCCTTTATTTTCTGACCTTTACGTTCATTTTCTTTCTTACAAGAACCTTCCTGATCACCTTCCTTGTCATTCCATCCAACCCAGGTGGAAGATTCCTTTTTGTGAGCCGTTCATCTTCCGCTGAGAAAGAGCTAGAGTGTACTACAAAGAATATCACTTGGACCACAAGAGAGCCGTTTGGTTATTGAATGATGAGGACAGTGTATTACCAAGGACCCAGTGGGCCAAAATTCAACTGGTTTCTCATTTAAAGATACTGTTCACTGTTTCTTACAAAATGGCCTGGGTCGGCATCTTACATATAGCCGCAGCGACATTGGAAATAGTACCATTTGCCCCAAGTAGCAGAGAGGGTGGAATAAAGAGGTCCACCCAGGCCCAGTTTACTGTATATACCTCCCTTTCTAAAGGTCAGAACACGGACACGCAGTGAGAGAGGGTTTTGAGGTGGAAAAAGTGCTGCCTTAAGCCTACATAGTGGGTGCAACTGCCTGAAGCTTCCTGCTGCTGCAAAAGAAATACATTTAAGCTAAGTGCTCATTCAAGCAAAATGCGCGATCGTAACACTCCAAGAACGTGCATGAAACCCTTTGTAACTCATGTTGGGGTGGTTCGCCACGTTTCAAATGGTTTGCATTTTACCGCACCAAACGTGCATTTTGCTGGGTTCCACCTTTGGCCCAAGATCATTTCAGGTTTAAACATCTTACAAAATGTTCAACACACTTCAAATCCACCAAAAGCGCGCATGTTGTGTTTAAAAAAGATAAGTTACAGTAGTCACTAGTCCAAAAAGTGTTCAAACCCTACGTGCCCCTCAAAGAAAAGTGCTACAAATGATTCAGGTGTATAACCATAGTGGTATGCTACCAACTACAATTGTACAGTATAACAGTATACCGCGGTGCTTTCATTCAAAAGGTGGTTCAACCAGGTTCGACCCCATTTTGCCCTGCCTTCGGGTCGAACATGCTCCCCCCCCTAGTATGCTCGATGGACTTGGGGTCGACGTTTAAACGTGTGGTCATCGAGGTCCAGCCACGTCAGTTTGTCCAGAAATGGCGAGAATACAGCACTCCTACACAGCAGCCTGACAAACACATGCTCTCATAGCAGCAGGTCAGAAGTCAGAGTGAAGAAATCACACGAAAAAAACGGGCGAGCCCGCACTGACAACATCTGAAAACAAGCAACCTGAGCACCTGCACCCCTTCTATCCCCTTCTTGGCTGTGATCCTGCAGGGTACCAGGTACCCGACAGATGCAGAAAGGGATGAGCACCTGCTGGCCTGCAGGCCTGCAGGTGGTTTGTACCCAAGAGCTCTTCCAGGACCGGTATACCAAGTGATTTCTCTGATGCTCAGGACCAGCGCACTTCGATTCACCCCATGTGACTCGTGTTTCACGCTGGTCTTCCTGAAATCTTCTTGCACAGATTCCTCGCGCCATCAGACAGAGCCCCATCAACGCGCCAAGGAGTATCAACCTACCCACTGAGTCTGGAACGATGACGTTAGCCGATCTTACGGCACCGCGGCGTTCACAGCGACCAGGACCACGACCGTCGTGACCTGCACGTCTACGCAACGGCAACGAGGGGAGCAACGGCAACGAGATACGGCCCTGCACACTGCTGCGCCCATGGCAACTCTGGAGCAGGAAAGGTATATTAGGAAGCGTAGGAAGGTAGGAATCCAGGATGCTGCTCGATCTGTACGAAGCCGACCATCCTTTCCATGCCGTGGGATGTATTAATAGATGGATCATGACAAGCTTGCCATAGCTTAGCTTGCCTTTCAGTTCCGACCACTTGTTCACTGAGGTGCAGAAGGGGCAGCTTGCGCCAGTCTGGCGAAGCGGCTGGCATTGTCTTTGATGCAGAGGCTAGCAGAGGAGCCAGCTGGCCGGCGGGCACTGAGGAGAGGAGGTGCTTGCGCTGCCATGCGTTGTCAGGGAAGAAGTGAGGCCATTAAGCCGAAGATGTATAGCGGATTGCGGGTAGATCGCTCAATCCAAAAGACATCTTGTGGGTTGTTCCATCTATTCAGTTACCCTGAAGCCAAACAAATCAAGTCGAAATTGTTCGAGCGGATGTTGTGTGCCAAATATATTTTGAGAATTTTTGAGATCAACGTGCCTGACAAGGCCTGTTTTTGCGGCATCGTTGTGCCGCTGATCGTATGGCATATAACCTCTCCCAAAGCATCCAAAAGATCCGGTCTGGTTCTTGTGGGAATACAGCAACACATTAAAACAACACAATGACTGATAAGCCTTACAACCTTTGAAGCCTCCAAGCAGATCCACGGCTATAACATGCTACATAAAACTGAACTGCCATCAACGTGGTGACCATGCTCAGTCTCGGCATGATTGACCCATTGAGGTGTTGTGACGTTGTTACGCCCTTGGTTGGAACCATCGCTGAGCACTGAAGAGGCGCTGGTCATCTGACACACATGTGCTGTGCCAGGGTGACGTATCACGCGTGCCTGGATGTGTTTTTTATTCTCAACACCAACACCTTGGGTTAAAGCATTGCTTCAACACCTGCGGTCATAGCAGTGAACACTGCAGAAACAAATGTAAACCGACAACCGACAGTGTTCGGCGTGCCCCCAGGCAAGTTAATCCATATTTTTATGTCAGTGGCATCAATCAGTCCGTCCATTGGTGGGAAAAGGCTTTACACCTATGTGATCCGAGAACATGTGTTTGGATGGTTTCGGGTGGTCCACAATTATATATAGGATCCAATGAACCCTTTGGGTGGGGCAAGGACATCCATGCAAACGTCGGGAGGACTTTGCTGGCAGGGCGCTCTACATGTTTATCCGGCATGTCTATACAAATATGAGTCGGCCTCATCACACTACAGAACCTGTAGAGAATTGGGTTGGGAGAGACATGTGGCCTCCCACTCGATCGCATGCAATTCTTTCAGTTTAGTTTGCTGCTGGGGTCCAACGGCAACAAGAACCCCTGGTTTGGTTTGGGTTCTGAAAGTAACTTTACTCAGAAGCCTAACCTATATAGCACTTGGGGAATCCTGAATATAACGTGGCATTCAGTGCGGTCCATTTTTTCTACTGGACGTGGCAATCAACTATCAATCTATTTTACGTTTTAGCCTCCTCAACATCCAGTTGCCTCAATAATACCGCAGAGATGACCTTTAAAATCCTTTTTGGTCATTTCAGGGACCGATGCCAATCCTTTCAGACCGCGGTGCGGAGGCGGCGCGCCTCGCTTGGAATTTGTGCGCGGAGGCAGTATCGAATCTGAAACTGAGAGTGAGGTGAAGAACTCACATATTAAAAGTCGCTGGGTCTTGTAGAAAGTCGTTTGGATGCTGCGTTTCCATGCGGTTTAGGTGCAAGATGGGTATATAATTGGAAGATAAGCTTTGGAGTATCAGTTTAACACCATTGCTCGGATGCTTGGTGTCCATGCAGGTTAGAGGAAAGATTACCAAAAAGTGATTTGAAGATAATCGACGTGGGTAGGTGGATACACCGGAGCAATGAATTCTTGATGTAAAGCAGTTTTGGCAAACATACTTCCATAGAATAGAGCATGTCCATGGTGTTTTAGCATAAAACTGGCGACGTTTCGCAAGCCGGGTGACTTTTGACTAATGCTGCGATTCCATGCGGCCGGGTGACTTTTTTGCAAACCCGGGTGACTAAACCCCGACGCTTGTAGCAACCCGTATATAGGTACTGACCAATTGCACGAGGAGAAGGTTCAGATTTGGTTCAGTATGTTTCGCCATGTTGGATGTATTGTCTAGTTAAGTTTTTATGTTAGTTTTAGGCGTAGGGAGTGCAAGTGCTTCTTTGGGTCTGTAGGTTGAATTTTGGTGTGGTAGTTTTCTATTTTGGCCACATACCTGACTAACTCGTCATGCCGACGATGGCAGGAGGGGTGTGCCCTGGAGCTTTGCCGCACAGGAGGTGCGCAAACAAAGCAGAGATGCCATTAGGGACCACCTGAACAAAGCAATCACCAACTTAGACTTGCCGTCCAACATGTGTTTTCCAAAAGGTTCCTTCTACAGGATTCTACAGGATCTTTTGGAGAAGTTTTGGGGACAGCGCTAGTTGAGAGACCAAGATAACCAACAATGAGTCTCGCAAGAAAGGAAGACGAGTTTCCTGATCTCCGATTTTCTCTATGACATGCAAATCCCCAGACTCACAGCAGTTAGTACTTTTAGAAGGGGACCCCCAACTAACGGGGTTTTGGCCTATTTTGATGCACACCCACATAGAACGATCAAGGGCCATTATGTTTCGTGGTCTGGTTTAAATGCACCGGGATCGCACAACGCACCTTTTTGGAACGATTCTCCAGTCGTTTCATGAACTCTCTTTGGTAAGGCTCGACCTATGTTGAGGGCGGCAAGTGTTGCTTGATAGGTATGCCTCATGTCTCTATATAGTATGTTTGGACTCCTTTCAACAGTCAACAACAGCAACAAAAAGAACAGCAAGGCATTGGAGAACTCCATATCAAATCAGAGTGCTGAGTGAGAGAAAGTGCTGAGTCTTGTGATGAACCGCCATGGATCCCAGATTGGAGCTGGTGCCGAATCTTTGGTTTCGATCTTGCCCAATTGACTTGCAATAATACTGTTCAAAGGGTAAACAATTGAGCATATATAGTTAAATATCTACTATATGTATTTGAGCAAAATACTTAATTGTGGATCCCATATTTAATATATAATCATCATATCATATATATATAAGTGTATATAAATATATTATATTATAATCCTATACGAACAATCGTAAGCTCATTGGCTAACCAAGCCCATGTCTTTGCCGCCTATAGGGCATCTTTATGTCACCGCGAGAAACATCATGAAACACCAGGTGTGCGGGTGCTTCTGGCTGCGGCAGAATCGCAGTGCACTGCGGCCGTCGGCGCTCTACTGCTCCTGTCATCACAGGAGGCTGGGGATCTCCCATCGCCGGCTAAGGAGAGTGGTGGGACTCTGGTGGACTGGTTGGTTGAGGTTGAGGTCATGGACTTGGACTTTAGACTGATGAAAGGCCAAGAAAGAGATCACTGGTTGAGAAGAAGAAGACTTATAAATAGAACACCTGCATGGCGCTCCCGAACTGCTTTTGGTTCCTGAGCTCGCCGACGGGGCATGCGCCAACGGATGAGCGAAGAGCCATCGATCCAGGTGAACAGGTGATTTGTAGACCTGTTGAGTTCACTGTAGACCTGTAGATCTGGTCAAGTGTTGCCAGGTCCGTTTTGTTTTTTTCTTTTTCTGGACTTGTAGATGAATTTACGATCATGAGATAATGAGATACAGTATGTACAACTTGTATGTTTGGAGGCTCTCCTCCTTGGCTTTGCCAGGAAGCCATGCGGCAACTCTATGAGCAAGATGCAGTGCCTTGGCACAGTGAGCTTTGGCTTCTCAGCCTTTGCCAGTGGATGTGTGGTTGCCTTCAGATATGTTCAGATACTGGTACGCACAGGTATAGACATCTATTTCATAACGTATTACCTACTAAAATAAAGTTATACTGTCAATGTCCTAATTTGGTTCCAGCCACTGAATTGGTATAGTAATTATAGTCACATGTCCTTTGAGATTCGCTTGACCTGCAAAGTTTACACCATACATTTCACCTGCAAGGGACGCATTGATCATGTTTGCGCTTTTGCAGCGCATGCTTTGCAGGTGTTGAAGCTGCTGCCGCTTCTCGAAACCCGTGGCGAGCTCGCCATCTTGAGTGTCCGACATCCTAGCTTCTAAATTGGACTGCACCATTTTGGAAAACGCTGCGGTCTTTGAATGTATCGAAAGAGAACACATGAGAGACAAGGCACGTGACGAAGAGGGCACGCGCACATCCTGTGGTTTTTGCTGCATTTGAAGAGTGTTGCCTCACCTCGAAAGCCGTCCGGGGGGAGAAACCCCCTACGAAAGCCATCGAACACCTGTTGTTTCTTTCCAGTTTTGTGGTCTAACTCTAGTCCCTCCCAGGAAAAAACGCAATTGGTCAGTAAGTGTCACTGAAACCAAACTGAAACCAAGGCATGATGGTTGTCCGGGCCCATCCAGGATTCAGTTCCAGCGCAACTCATTTCAACTCACTCTCCTCGTGCCTCCGGTCTGAGGCGAAGCTGGTGACGCGCATGGCCCTCGAACTGGAGCAATTTCCGCAGGAGACCGGTCACACCGTCCGCGCCATCCGAGTCCGGCCAAAGAGCGGGGGGGGGGCGGAAGGCATTGATGCTTGGGGTGAGTGAAAGCCTTCCTTTTTGATCTTTTTTGATCCTATTAGTAGAATGAAGGGAACTTCTTCTGTTAGACTCTGTATTGTATATATATATATACATGATCGCAACTTGTCAATGTCTTCCAAAAGGAGATATCTTGAGGCCCCTTTTGCATCGGGCGCCGCGCTGCTCCGCGTGTGGAGGACGTGTGGCTCCCCGCCGCGGGCGCCCTGGGCGAGCACCTGAGAAGCGGATCCTGTGCCGGGCAGCTGGCGGAGGAGCTTGGTGCATGCTGCTGGGTCTTGTGTGGTGACCAGGTGCGAATGGAGAACTGGTGACCGAAGGTGCAGCTGGAATGAGCAGGGGAAAACTGTTGGGACTGAGAATCCACGTATGCGCGGACCTCCGCAGTGTTGCGTACCTTGGGGTGGTGTAGGGTGGAATGTCCACGCGAAATAGACCGCTGGGACACCATCCGCAGTGTTTTAACCTATCATAACGTATCCATGATCTCACCCATTGGTGGACTGTGTTGTACCCTATCTTCAATCCCCAAATTCCTGGAATCGTTGGAAACCACCCAGCATCACTGCCCAGAAACCAGCCTTCCACCGTCGCCTGACAGCTCTCTCGTACTCACCCCTGCGTTATGACAGGCACGCTGCGCAGTCTTCGTGGAGCACGATGGCCTGTGGGCACTTGCCAAGCTGCTTGCGGAAGAAGAGGCCTCGAGGATCGTGAAGTTCGGTCTGAAAACATTGTGGACTGAAACCAGTTGGGATCAACTGGAAAGTCAGTTTTGTGGAAGTTGTTGATATTTCGTGAAATCTATGGTTGACCGTTGACAGATGTTGATTGAAGCTTGCTAATCGCTTGCTATTTGGATGGACATGATGGATGTTGTGTGGATGTTGTATACTTCTTGCATCTTCATTGGGGGAATCATGGATATTGTAGGATATGGGCTGGAAGAAGGAAAATAGACTAAGCCCCATTGGTTGGGTGCCTCCCTATATATTGACTAAAATACACACCATTACACATCATATATTTTGATGCATTGCGTCTTGCTAGTTCAAGTGCAACACGCGACGGGAGATTTGTTCTACTGCCTCCGGGAAGAACCGCCGAAGGTCGGCAGAACCACAGATTGTATGCGGATCCCTATATCGATTGCTAAACTGTATACAGCACATTACAACATAAATATATTATTAATGCATATTAATGCGAGTCTTTCTTCTCACCTAGAGACATGTGCGATGATCACATGTGGTCTTGGTCTTTCGTTGTGACCGCGTCGGCGGATGTTCGTTCTTGGGTGGATGTGGATGTCGTCCTCGTCGCGAGGCGCTGGAACCCGCTGTGGGCTGCCTGCAGTTGCTGTGTCACGGACATCCCAAGCGGCAGGAGCGTTGCTGGGAGGCGTTCCATTTTCGTTGGGAAGGATGGACCCTAAAGTCTTAGACGCTTGATGAACGTTAGACGTTTGATATGTGTTGGATTGTGTTTGTAAGCGTTATGGTTTGTTTGGCAGAGGTTCCTGTGAATCATTATATCACCCACCCTTTGTGATCCAGGAGAGCGTCGTCTCATAGGCCTGCCAAATGAATGCTGGGGACGATTTTGCCCTGACCTGCTAACGGGAAGATAACATCAGCCGGAACGAGTTGTCCGTAGTATATGGTCGCCCAAGCATCCAGGTCGGTGAACTTACAACGAAGTCAACCATCACGCAATCAATGCAATAGTTTTAGAAGTGGTATGCCCCACATGTCATTCACACCTTGAACTCAACCAACACACACACACACTAAAAAGAAACAGACTTTACATGGTTTGATGGCGGATGCTGGCGTTAGATGTCGTGAACTGGACGTTCCACGACGGGCTCCACCGCACCTTGTCAGGATGCCTTCCTGGAGGCAGGACGGACGATTCAGTCTCGAATCGGTCGGATTTTGCATCATCCGAGCTCAGCGGAGGGAGGTTCTGAGCTGTTTCTGAGCTTCGAAAGTGAGTCAACTGGTGGTGTTTTCTCCACACTTCCGTGACTCTTCTGGTGATCCATGATGGAGTCCATGACCTAGGGGCCCCTTGGGTGCTTTTCGTTCAAGACATGTCCATGCACCAGTCAAAAAAAGAGTTGTTCTGCGAGGTGCTGAGTGTTGAGACATGTGGTCAACATGGGTCATCATGAACCACTCAGCCTTGGATCCGAAAGAAACAAATAAAAACACACACACACACTAGGCTTTGGGGAAAGGCAACGCCATTTCAAGCGGTAAGTGATTCAGGTTTTTATGAATCTGGGTAAGTGACCCCACATTCATGAAAGAGGCCGGACGGCTTTTGTAAGTATGTGACTGAACATTTGTTGACACATTCTCATTTTGGTGATCCCAATCCATTGCTGGGTAAGAGTATAGTTTGGGTTTAGATCGGGTTGGATGATATTTCTTTTGTGCGAGGGGTTTCACACAAAAAACATGCGGCATGTTTCCGGTTCTCAGGCCGCTTCCGGCCTTTTTCCAGGCGGTGGCGGAGGTGCAACTGCCGCTTCCGCCACATGAGACCACATAAAAGGGTGTCGATGGGGGTCGTCATGAGAAGTCACCCACAATACTTTGGGCCCCACACGGCCGATGAAAACCGTGTGGACCTCCGCTCCCACCGCTCCGAGATTCTTCGCGTCGCGAGACTCTCGGCGCGGCGCGGCTCGTCGTCGCCTGCTCAGCTGGGTGGCTTGGAGCTGTTGGTGCCGGTCCTGGCACCCAAACAGCCGCTGCGAGTTCGACACCTAGCGGCCAAGGTCGCCACGGCAGTGCCAGTGCTGAGGGTTGGGATGACGAGAGTGACCGGGTGACCGGCCAAATCGGGGTTCGGGGTGTGAAATTGCGACGTGGTTCGATCCTTTTTCCTGGTTCCTTCAAAAAGCATGTGAGGACCATGTAAAAATTTTCTCTTACAATGTTCTGAAGATTGCTGCTGTGAGCACTCCTTTGCATGCAATTGCCCGAATCTGCAGGCGGTGTGCGCCCTATTGGAGGACGAAGAACTTCGGAGGAGGCGAAACACTTCCCGGAGCTCTCTTCTTCGGTTGCTGGTCCCCACGTTCTTCGCCGCCCAGTGAGTCGAGTCTTGGAGATGGGCATTCCAACAGAGGTTGAAGAACCCTATAGACTATCCCATATATAGGTATACCCAGTAAGGTCCTATAAGGTCACTTACCTCTATTGGTTCGATTCGAGGTAGGGGTGTCGATTCGAGGGAACTTGATGTTGCCCATGCCACGGAATTGCTTCAGTTTGGAACTTGAGCCAATGGGTCCAGGGGATTCCGTCGAATGAGTAGGGAGAGTGGACACTGCGGTCGGGTCGAGGAGCCTTTTCTTTGGTGTGTGTCGTATCCCAATGACCAAGGTGTAGAACCTGACTTACCAAGGCATTCGTTTACTAAGGCACCAGAATTGATCAGGAACCTGTTTTACCAAGGCACCTGACCTACCAAGGATGTCCAACAGCCTTCCAGTCAGTCCACTATGGTCAGGGTGTCAGCCCTTAGTACACTATGGTAAAGTCTCAAGGTTTTAATAGGGAGTTGCACCTTGCTCAGGGATCCTGATTTGCTTACTACTTGACTCACTCATGGGGTTCATGTTTCTGAGCCCTCCGGAGGGAGGGCCGTGTGTGTGTGTGTGTGTAAAAGCGGATGATCCGTAGAATTTTGCATGACCACGCCATCTCGATCTTTTGCATAGCAGGGGGCTAGCGGCCCATTTCTCAACGCTAGCCAACGAAGCTAGAGAAATGGGTGGATGAGTCTCTGGACGTACGGACTTGTACCTGCTTGAGAACGCACAGACTCCAATATTCCTTGTCAGGCTGTTTCAGGTATGACAGGTCAGCTGGTTCAATTGCTCTTCGCGAGCGATGCATGGATGTGTCGCTGATTTCAACAACATCCTGTAGGCTGTGGACTTAGGAGGTTCTCGCCCTTACCAAAATTCAAAAGGTCCTCCACATAACTCTTCCCAGTGTGTGTGTGTGTGTGTCAACCCCTGTTCCGAAGGGTGCTTCTCGGCTCATAAGCAGGGGGACAGAGCTCTTTGATGCTACTCTGTCCAACGAAGCTATGCATCAGAGAGGGAAGCATCCACTGGCCATGGATGTGTACCTGCTGAACGATTTCAAGCTGTGACTCCACTTTTCGCGTTTTGATTCATGGTCCTTCATGATTCGTTCCCCCAAACTCTTTTCCCTCCCCTTTGCAGCTGCTGAACGCCGCTTTCACTTGAGCGCTTTCGGAAACACTTTTTAAACAATACTGTTGTCGCCGACTCTTCCACCTTTCTGTTCCATCGCCGTCCTTCTCATCGTGGGAATTGAGTTAACAGCAAACCAATGTCAGAGTGTGAGCCGCTCAGCCGTCCCACTTGGATGCTGGGTGTGATCCCCTTCACTGGGGCGCTGAACTCACGCTGGAAATCATTTTCTCCGCTTTTATAACTGAATTCACTTTCTTCACTTGTATAACTGAATTAACTGTTTCTCGAGCCGCCGGGCTATAAACGACGGAATACCCTCACTCTTCTGTCACCTAAAACAGCCGCCGGGCTCAAAAACGGATTTGACAGCCGCCGGGCTTAAAAACGTAATTCACCCCACTTCAGGCAGGTCTCCCTACCCCCCCCCCCCCACCGTGTTCTACTCCCTACCTAATATTATAATTAGGGTAACGCAGGGAAATGGTACTCGACACACTTGTGTGTCGGTGCCTTTCCCTCTGTTGTCCCTTTTCTAGTCTACTCTACCCGGGCGGTTTAAGACTAAAGTCCCGCTCCCTATAATGCACTGTAATTCGTCTCGGCTAAGTAGTCAGTAATCCTGGAATCCTAGAGTGCTAAGTATTCAGACACACACACATGGACATACACCCCCTCCCTGCCCCCCCTTTTCTTTCTTGCGCTTTCCGTCGTTTGTTGGGCTTTCTCTCAGGCTTTTTAGGTTGCTCTTGAGGCTCGTTTCCCTACCCCAGTCAAGGGCTAAGTATTCATTTTCTTTTTTCTACACCTATCGTTCTCTCTTGCCCTCTTAGCGCTGCTCTTTCTGTGTTTCTTTCTTTTGTTTCTAAGGCTTTTTCGGTACCTATTCAGGCTTTCCACGCGATCGCCGCCAAGCGGCACCGTGTGTGTGTGTCAACCCCTGTTCCGAAGGGTGCTTCTCGGCTTTCCATCTCATAAGCAGGGGGACAGAGCTCTCTGATGCTACTCTGTCCAACGAAGCTATGCATCAGAGAGGGAAGCATCCACTGGCCATGGATGTGTACCTGCTGAACGATTTCAAGCTGTGACTCCACTTTTCGCGTTTTGATTCATGGTCCTTCATGATACGTTCCCCCAAACTCTTTTCCCTCCCCTTTGCAGCTGCTGAACGCCGCTTTCACTTGAGCGCTTTCGGAAACACTTTTTAAACAATACTGTTGTCGCCGACTCTTTCGCCTTTCTGTTCCATCGCCGTCCTTCTCATCGTGGGAATTGAGTTAACAGCAAACCAATGTCAGAGTGTGGAACAATGTCACGTGCTGATCACCAGTTTGTATACCCGAGAACTCATTTTATCCGACCCTCCTTACCCTTCTTGCACCGTGTGGCCTTCACGCGCGCGTGGCTTTGGCCAGGCGCTTGTGCGATTTGGGGGCCACAAGCTCAGTGGGATAGCAATCATGAACCCTAGAAGTCTTCTTTGGAAGGTATATTTGATTATTTCATGTAAATATATATATATATACCTTGTGCCTCCAAACACGACAAAAACGTAGGGTTCATCCCAAAACACGAGGTTCTTGGAGGAAACACAAGGTTTCCCATTTTGGTGTTTTTTTCCGCCCATGCCATCTTCGAAGGCCGGGCCACAGGAACTTGAATTCAAACTTCAAAAGCCCAGGTTGATGATCAGAACGAAAAACATCTCAACCAAAAATGCAACTATTGTACCCCCTAAAGCCCGTGAAAAAAACACGGGTTGTCACGGTATAATCACGGGTTTGTCACGGGTTCGTCACGGGTTTGGGAAACACAATGTTTTTCTGAAAACCCGAGGTTTTTCATCCAAAATCATGGGTTGACACGGGATAATCACGGGTTTGGCACGGGTTTGTCACGGGTTATCGGAGCTCTCAATCACGGACCCGAACTTTTCCTGACAAGAGTGTTGAATGTTTTATAACCTTATTGTGAAACATGTTTTGACCACGGAAAATTTGATAAGTCGGCGGGAGAAAATGAATATGGAGCACCTGCACATGGCTATCGAGGGTTTTGGGGCAAAACACGAGGATTTGGTCAAAAACCCGAGGTTTTCCCTTATGTCACGGCTAAACCCGAGGTTTGTTTTCAAACCCGACAAATTTGTAGGGTTCAGATGCTCAGGGTATATAATATATGTTCCTTTTCTGTCACTTATTTTGATGCTGTGCTAGCAGCTATGTAGCCACGTTAGACATACTTGCCGTGCCAGAATGGTTCTACATCTCCGGGCCCGTTTTTGTTATCAATCTACCGTTTACAATTTGTAACTGTATGCGTGCCTGTATGGTTAAAAACACACACATCTATATATTATATGTGTACATGACTGATATGCTTCTTGAGCAGCGTCCTCTGCAATCAAGTCCTGTCCTTCCTCGTCCTTCCGAGCAGGTCTACGATGAGTGGGTGGCGATTCTCTCGACCCTGGGGACCTAAAGCGGCCCTTTCTGTGGGCGTTCTGCGGTCGTGGCCGACCAGTACCAGCCTGTGCCTGCTGGATCTGTTTCAGGTCGGAAACGCGACGAAAGGAAAATCATGCCAGAGGCTCCTGCCAGTTAGGCAGGCACACCCTGCGAGTTAAATTCCAGACACAACCAGCACCCTGTTGAACTTGGAATGCTTGGACCCATGTTGAACGAGTCTTGTCCAAATAGGTGAGTGGCAAGGAAGTAACGAAGCGAAGCACTAGTCTGGCAGCCTCGGAGTTTCACCCCAGCGCTGGCTGAAGGCGATGCCAGCCTCCTCCCTAGCCCCTGACCTGTGAGCTCTTCGTTTGGGAGCTCTGTGGAGGGTTCTGAAAGAAGCTTCGTGAAGAGAAAAGGGTTGATCTTGGGTTTGTAGAATGCCCACAATGATTGACAATGATCATCCGATGAGGTGTTGCAGGACCCCTTGAAAAGTAACGGCCTGGAGGCTGCTGCTCTCAGGCGCTTGTTTGCCAGAGATAGTGTTGAATTGACAAAGAGTTGAACATTTGTTTCCTTTTCGTGTGTGATGCTTGAACTTAGCAAACTCCCCGACGTGTCAGAATTTGCTTGTGAAAGACGTGTTCTTGTTATGTTTAGCTTGGATCATAGTTGCAATGCAAGCATACAACATGATTCAATAAACCGGCTCGGTTCCTGAGATATTTATATCTGGAGACGTACAGAACATAGTGACATAGGTTTTCATGGGGTTGAGGTCTAAAATTATCACAGATTAAAGCTCCCACTCCATAGATCCACGGGGTAGATCAACATTTGACATTATGAGTCAATACATCCTGGAAAGAATCACCAGGCATCAATATTCATCAGAAATCTGTAGCTTTCTTCGCCCCTGCACGACCCTGCAAGCTCCAGCAAATATAGCTGGTGAAAAAAAGATCACCAGCGACCTGTTGCTTCTAGTCTTTCGCTTTCTGGGGCTGAAATTACTCGACAGTCCATGAAGCAGGTGCGAAACTGCATGAAGCTGCCAGTACAGGGGCTGGCTTTCTCAGTGTGTTTAGAATGCCACAGTTCTCAGGATGTTCCTTTTGTTGAGGGAGGTGATTGAGACACTCATTGATGGATGTAAACTTCACAAAATGTTCTACCCGAAGGATCCACATACCGAACCTGAGGTACGGCGAGGAAGGATATATTTAAGTAGGCACCAGTTTCGGGCCCAGTCTTACCTTCAAGGTATGCGGATCCATCCAAGGCTCCTTTTCAAGTGGCTGGTGGCTCATATCGTGGGGCTTTCAGCTTGTCTTGTGCTTGTGAGTCTGGCGTTGCACCCTTGACCAAATAGATGATCCACCAGCTGACTTGTTCCTGGTTGCACAGAGCTTTGATGTATAACCTGGGTTGCACAGGGCTTAACCAACCATGCATGGCTTTGATACGGCCGCTCCTTTTCGCGGATCGCACGGCCGCGGATCGAATGGCCGTCCGATGTCCCCAGGAGCTCTCGACCATGGACATTGCCAACGAGTTGCCACTGGGATCGAGCGAAGAACAGAAACAGCGGAGAGAGGCTGAACACATCGACCATTCAATCAAAGGGCACGTGAAGAAGAATTGCCCCCAGAACGGGGAGAATCTGAGTAGATGTCTTCAGAATGAGGATGGTACCTGGCAGTTTGAGTGAACCAAAAGGAACCCAAAGAGCGGAACGTTGACAGATGGTGTAGTTACACAATTGAGTACCGGGTGTATCCTATTGGTCGGGCATGTCTTTCATGAAGATAGGGCCCTTATTATGTTTGTATTGCCTGAAAATCCAACATGGCGGCTGAACATGTACAATGCAGGCATCAAAGTGTTGTGAAACGTTCCTTTACAACGACGCATCGTAGTAATGATGTACCGCAATTTCCTCAAGCGTGGTCTCTTCCTAGCTCAATTGCAGAAGAAGTAAACAGGATGCTTGGTCCTCTTTGTCTTTTGTGCCAAGGCAGGCGTACCTGCATGCGCTTTGCAGCCTCATCCTTAGCTTCTGGATTGCCTAACTGCCAAGCTGCTGGCGGGCTTGGGGCTTGTAGGGTGAAGAGGTCAGTGGATAACCTTGGATAGCCTTTGTTTCTTTTCGTTCTTGGGGACACCCCACCCAAATCTAACAGGTGGAAAGTTCGGTTGACCTTGAAGGTTCCAGTGTTTTTTTAGGGAAACGACTGGAAGAAACAACAGTTGGTCCGTGGAGAATCAATTGTTGTCCCAGACGGTCATCGATGACTCGGTTGTGGAGTTTGTCACGACCTTTGTCATGACCTTTTCAAAACACCGCATGGATGGTCAACCGTGTTGACCATTGTTTGCGAGCAATCTGATCCAGTTGTTTCTGGTTTGGATGACTCCGAGAAGAACGATGTCCGAATGTGTATTCTTATATCTAGTCTATAGATATATGGATAGATATATGGTTATAATATTATGTCACAGAAAAAGAAGGGAGAAGAAACCTTCCAAAGTCTACATCTCTATGGGCTTTGACTTCGCATCCGATCCACGGTCGCCTTCGCAGGGGACTTGGTCTCCTTGGCCTTCCGTTGCCGTGGCCTGGAGGACACCGCTTGGGCCGAGGCGAGGCTGCGACCGGAAGAGTTCCACAGTTTTCGGGCCCATAGGGATGCCAACTGCCATCGTCCAAGGGGTTTGGGACGAAAAGCCCTGCCATCTTCCTGGCCTTTGATGTTTTTGGATTCTACAGAATTAGGCCCTGGCCCTCAACATGGCGAGCATCCTTTTGATGAATCTGTTGGTTTCCCCTTTTGACTTCACTTCTTTCACCCACAGAACCACTTGATTCGAAGATTTCACCGAGATGTGCCAAGTACCATCTACCAAGCCTCCCACGGTTCCTAGCATAGTAATAGTAGTAATATATGGGTGTGTATT